>DWLR01005549.1:0-10862 GCA_018246295.1 Papilio alexanor hazarajatica
GAAACATATTTAGTCTACATCAAGTCATTGAACAGACAACATCATATTTTTTCATCGTGTTAAAAATGTCGAATTTTATACCAGAAAGTGATGATTTGCGGAAAGCATTAATTTTTTGTTTTCATTTGAAGAAAAGTGCAAAATTGTAGCATAGAAGCTGTACCAAATACCGGTTCTTTTCATTTTTATGGACACTCTTCTGTGTGTTATTATTATTGGTATTTACTGCTACCAGGTTATCATACAGTGATATTAAATGAAAATTATTCTTTTTCAGTATTAGTTCAAGCATTTCATGAACGATGCTCGAGCGATGTTGCTTCAATGTCTCCGAACAAATCTTGTTTCTTTGGTTTGTTATCGGACAATTCTCTACAAACTTGTGCACATCAGTGTATGATTGCATCATCTAGCATAGAAATTGCAGTTTGTCCCACTTGTCTATGGCTGGATCAATCAATCTTCTTGAATTGCTCCCAAAAGGATAAAAAATTCTTGATGTTTCCATCTAATTTTTAAATCTCAAGGCTGGGCAAATTGATCTTGTAAGTTGGTTTACCAATGTCGCCATTCATAATATAGCGTAAATATGTAAATAGTGTCGACAAGGCTTCATCGATATTTAATATTTGCCTACATCATTTAATTCTTTCTTAAATTTGTCTTCGCAGAATGGCGGTTCCATTGCAATTATAATTAATGAATTATACTTAAATTTAAATAAAAAATTTCGTCCGCCATTGTAGATACTATTTACAAGTTAAAGGCGTTGGATAGCCTATTCTCGTTGTTTAGTGTGTAAGGATTATTGAGAAAAATAGACATTTTGATCGTTCTCTCGTTTTTATAATTTTCGTCCACACAAACTGAAGGCAACAGACGAGAAAAAAAGGCAGACCCTAATCCTAACAGACTGACGTCTTTTTTAAAATTGTGGCAAACTGTGCATTAATTTAATACAAAACTATATTGTTTATTAACAATTAAATTATCTGCACGTTTAGTACTTTGTACATTGCCCTCTATTAGGTCAAAAATGTACTATATTAAGTTTGGGTTCTTCGGTGTTCGCTTTAGGACCGCTACTATAGGTACTTAGGGGCCTTCTTGAATGTACTTTGCAACTGTACCTCCTTAAAGTTTGTAATTGTACCTCCTTAAAGGCCGGCAACGCATCTGCAGTTCCGTCAAAATCGTCTGACTACCAAAATACATTTCCGACTAAATACGTTAAAAATAAAATAGAAAGTCCTTCCGGGACAGCGCCATCTATTACTATTTCACGAAATTTTTTATCATACGTTAGTACGCCATTTTCCGGCAGATAGCTACAATTCAACTTCTTCGTATTTAATGTAAATAATTCATAAATAATTGAAATTGTGAAAAAATACCGAGGCTTTTTATTAAATCTAGCAAGTACAAGTCGAATCAAAGTGTCTATTCCAATCTGTTAAGTATAAATAAAAAAGTGATGAAATACTTATTCATTTCGTTAGTCATTTTTTATTAGAAATGTTATTTTGTTAATGTTTCTAGGGATATACTTTTTGTTATTGTTTGAAAAAAATGTTTGTGGATAAAATTAACTAAATTTATATTGAAATAAAACTGCAACTATTTTGATCTAATTTATTTTTAGAATTGTGCAATAATTTTTACAAAACTAAATTTTCAATTATAAATAATTATTTTTGTCGTTCAGTGCCCTCTATTATATCATATCAATACTACGTTAGGTTCTTCGACTTAATACCATAATTGTACGATAGATGTCTAAAATTCAATCTCTTTGTATTTCATGATCTCCTGGTACAATAACCCAAACTTGCAGATATTTCAAACTTTTTCATGCTACATGTATTGGAAAGGGCTCGCAAAATAAATAAAATTAAATAACTGCTAGAGTTGGGACGTATATATTGGAACAGGTTTTGATACTAGGTTAAACACCGAGTATGTGGGGACTAAAAGAACGAGTATCGAGTATTTAGAAGAATGTAATGTGGCATAAGTATTTTGTATTGTATTTGTTCTCAAGCTAAAAACAATGCATAAACTTTACCAGGCAGATATCATCTACCTTCCCCAATGCTTTCTATATTATGCGGACCGCTTTTCCCATCCAGCGCATTTTTAATAACCTAAATTAGTAAATTGGTCATCTCAATGATCTATTATAATATTTGATTTTATAATAATTATTTAATTTACATTATATCTCGAGAAATAAAAATCAAATCTATCAAATCTCAATGATATTGATAGTAAATGTTGTTTCACTGTTCACTTGCAATGGAAATTTAGGAAAAATAAAAATTTATCCCAAAATGGAATTTTTGATACTATGTTCTGATAATTAAATTACCAAAACATATATAAGCAGTTTAATACAACTAGAATTGTACAGAATAGAAAGAAATGAAAAAAGTAAAACAGGTATTAAATTTCAATTTCTTTAATACACACATTATTTTCAGCAACATTGTGATTACATAATTAAATAGAAAAAAGCTCTCAAGCCTGCGAGCAAAAAGGACACTGTAACCCTTTCTTGGGCATATGCAACTTTGCCACTCAAATTTTCATCAAAACAATAAGGGGTATTGTATTCAGCAATAAAGTTGCTATGTCAAGGGATTTATTATTAATTTTACAGTCAAAAAATAAATATTAAAGAAAAAATTTAAAAATATCACAGTTTTAAATATAAGCATGACTGATATTAATTTCTAATAAATTTCACTCCATATTCACATACTATTAAATTGAAATATAATTCTAAGTGTTAAGAGTTACTAATTCTAGACTTTTGATTAGTCGGAACAGCTATCTGTATAAGTGTCAAGTATAATTCTCTCAAACC
Organism: Papilio alexanor hazarajatica; assembly: GCA_018246295.1. Taxonomy (NCBI): domain Eukaryota; kingdom Metazoa; phylum Arthropoda; class Insecta; order Lepidoptera; family Papilionidae; genus Papilio; species Papilio alexanor. The sequence continues at coordinate 2,867 of DWLR01005549.1, forward strand.
ATCGAAACCTTTCTTTATACTCATTGTCATCTATTGAATCCATAACTCCCGTGGCCTTGTAAAATATATTCCATGAAAACAGATTATAAAACTTTTGAAGGAATATATTAGGATACTGCAATTCACATTTTTTATCTGTGGTCCTTTGGATGACATCAATAACTGTTGTATATAAAATGGATTGCCTGGATGCAGGCTTGCATATAGTCAAATGGTCTAACGGCAGTTGGTAAAACACACCCCGCCCTAAATCAGCAGAGTTTGCAGCAACAAAGTGCATCGGAACTTTAAAAGCTGTAACCAAAGTGGGCATACTCTCTGCAAAGCTGATAGTTTCATAATCATATTTATCTGCAACTGTTAGGAATCGATTTTGTATGTTTAAAAGTATAGGAGAGTTTTCTTTTAATTGCTTAACATCATGCGATGGCCAAAGCAATATAGCGGCTGCTCGAGGCAGACTAGCTAGAGAACTACCTCTGTGCGGTGTACTGTAAAATAGAACAGCTTTTGTATGTTCACAAATTTTTCTTGAATTATCTTCGGCTTCAGCAGCATCAATAAGAAGTTGTTTCACAATAAGACCACCCATTGAATGAGCTAACCAAATGATGGGTACATTTCTTTGACCCACTTGAGCATCTATTAAAGCTGGCATCAATTCAGCAGCTCTAGTTGCAATATCTGCACTCTGTAAAGGGCATCCTTCCAACCATTCTGAAAGTGAACTCCAGTAATTTACTCCTAGAATTCTCAGATTATTACAATCTTTAGATAACCAATCCTTTGGCCAACAATGGGTGTAATTACAATTGTCTTCATTTTCCCTAATTAAAGCAATCCTTTTGTTCACTGCAGTAAATGAGTTTAAAGTAGAATCTCTTTTAGCCTCAACTGGTATATCCTGCAAGACAACTTCCATATTTGATAACAGAGATTCTTCATCCATCTCTGTTAAATCATCTAGTACCTGTTTTAGTTCAGGATCTAGATAATTATCACCAACATCTTCTTCAACACAAGGCTTTCCACATTTAACTTTAGATTTTACATCTGTGATAACTAATGGCCCTCCACATTTAGGATCTCTTTGACGCCAAGTAACAAATACACCACCTCTCAATCCATGTATTAACAGGGTGTCACACATCTGTTTAGTTCTTGTTCTGTACAAAGGATGTAATAGATATAATCCTGGCCTAAAACAATGTTCTCCTGAAAGATTTGCAAGACAAACTGCGGCAGAACTTGACAAGCGTACATCCTCTGACTTTATTAATCTGCACAGTTCTCCAATTAGACCATTTTGAAAAAAATCTTTTAACAAAGCTGTGTGCATACTTAACACAGTTAAAATTTTTAATACAGACAGATCCATATCTACATCATTACGATATCTTAAAAATATTTCAGCCAATCGAGGCAATAGATCCATGTTCACAAGTGAAGAAGATGATTTATCATCATTGTAATTTTTTGAGTGGAACAGTATAACATGATGATATAAAGCATCAAGACATAACATACACAACTCTCTTTCATTGATCATATCTGGTTTAGCAGGAATATTGTCAGCCTCCATAGCTTGCTCTTGAAGATTGGCAAAATATTTTGACAAAAAGTATTTCATACAACTATGCGGACATATCTTTTGAACGCCAACAATCATGTCGCGTAATTTGAAAGACATAAGCTCTGAAGTTAAAGCAGCTCTTCGCACATGAATCGGCGGCGGTAGAAAGTATCGTAAGTCGGCTCCGCGAGTACGAGCAAGTAATACTGCAGTTTTCATATCAAGAGCTTGAGCTAGTTTTAAGCACTCCCATTTCTTATTATTCTTAAAAGAAGCTAGATGTTGCAGTGCTAGATCGCGTTGTTCTTGATTCCCGTGACGACAGAGCCAGAGAAGTCTACACGCCAAAGAATCTCTTAAACTTTTCCAAATACGAGACAAACCTACCGATTGGCTTGTCTCTCTAGCTTGAACCATTTTCAAAGCAAATTTTGGATCATCAATATATATATACTCAGGCGTATATTTTTTTTCTGCGTCGAGAACATTTAGGTTGATAATTTTATCTAGAGATCTACATGTCTGTCGAATGTGATAAGTTATTAATACGGCGCATCCTCCAAACCAAGAAATAATTTTAAAACCCTTGATTATATGTTTAAATCTGTCATTCATATTGATATTATAATTGAGTTATTTAATATATTTTAAAATTCATAACAAACCTTGACAATTGACATTTGACACTGACATTGATAGACACTATTGTCTACTTTACAATACTTATTACACAACAGCTAAATTAATCGTTCTGCCAGGCCAAACATTACACTTAAAATGAAACAAAATACAAGATTAGTTAACCTAAAGCAAATAACAATATTTACCTCTTAAAATCTTAAATCACTTACGCATATGTGTATTTTGAAGTCATCAGGCGTTTAGTCACAAAAATATCAATAATATTTTGCATTGTTGCCGATTGATAGCGATGAAATAGAAATGGCGCTCTAAAAAGAATTAATTTTTCCGATAACACATAGATAAAATTCAAATGAGTCTTTTCTGCGATTGTCGATCACTTTATATAAGAATTGCTTGCTTCACTACACATTATAAAATGAAGTTCCCGTTATGTCTGTCTGTTCGGACAAAAACTTTTACTATACGCATATACGTATATATTTATCGAAATCGAGTCTATGATAAGTAAAAAAATCTCTTAGTCTTACACGACGCGCTAGCGCTGGTCTCGCCAAGCGTCATACACGATGAAGGATGCGCTGGATTAAACTTGCAAAATATTTATGTGTTAGGCATGGGTAGAAAAATAAAAACAAAGTTAATAATATGTATTCAAATAAGTTATTTGTAGTAAACCAAAGCAGTTTATATGTGTATTATTTGGGAAATAAGTATCCTAAAACGTTAAAAATAATGCCCAAATCAACTATTCTACGCGGACGAATTCGCTGGCAAAAGCTATCCTTACTAATATTATAAATGTGAATGTAACTTCGTTTGTTCGTTATCTACGCTACACACATATTCTCTAAGGTATTGGGAAGGATATTGGATAGTTTTCATTACAAAAAAAAAATTACGGAGGGTTCAAAAATTAATTATATTATAAATGCGAATGTTTGGATGGATGTTTGTCACCAGGTAGCTCCAAACCAGCTGAACAGATCTAGACGAACTTTGGCACAGAGATAGATTAATAGTCTGGAACATCACTTAGGCTTTTATCTTGGAAAAATGTACGGTTTCCGCGAAACGTGTTTCACGCAGATATATGTATATGTTTACATATAGATACATCAATATTGAATTCCACGCGGACGTAGTCGTGGGCAACATCTAGTTATATAAAAAGATTTTGAGTACAGGGTGCGACAGCTTTGAGGTTGATTATCTCTAATAACTTTGGAAATGTTGTCGTTAAAAAAAATGAGAAGATGAATCACCAAAAAAATTCGTCTGTCACTGATTAAAGTTAATTAATAACAATTAGGGAGAAATTGCTTAGCAATTAAATATAATGCTGCAGTCATATAATGCTTGCATTTTACATTGAGTTTACGCTAGACTAATTTATCTGTTGTTATTGCCTATTTAGTTATCAAAGAGTAGGGGAAGGTGGGGTAAGAGGGGGACATTAAGGTATTTCATAAATAAAACCCTCCGTGTTTATTGCACAATGTAGGACCTTCTATTAAGAAAATAATCATTATTTCTTCTTTTAATTACAATCAGTCAAAACAAAAACAAAATTCTTCCAATAGAATTTTCAATTTGAAAAAAAAAATCACTCCATCTTGCCCCACCTATAGGGCAAGACGGGGTACTCCTTGGGTAAGATGGAGTATAGAATGTTTAATCGTCGTTATCTTCATAAACCGGGCAGATATGGTCAGCTTCGTTATCTTCCACTCCTGCACGCCCACAATGCGCCCACTTACCGCAAGTCTGACAAGTGTCCCATCCTTCTGTAGACTCGGAGTATAAACCGTGGCAGTACAGACACTCCGTGTCATTGTCATCTGATATATGCGCTTCTTCGTCAGCTTTCTGGGTATTTGGTACTTGCGAACTCCTAACTCATAGACTAACTTCTACAATTCGGAAGTTGACAAACCAAATAACCTTCCTTCCATTTCCTTTAAATAAGTTACAAGTATTTGTTCTTCTTCTTCTGAAAAAAAAACTGTTGAAATTGAAGCTAAAGGAACCTAGACATTTAGTACACTACTATCAAGTTTTCTCGCTTGATTAACTTCACGTTCGAGTGTAGTTTGAGGAACATTATAGGTCTTGTTGGCTTATTTATAATTCTTTTTTTGAGAATTCACTTAATTTCATTTGATCTTCATTCCACCCCCTCTTTCAGTATTTCTTTTGTAATTTCGGACCATAATCTATAATAAAATTATTAAATTTACCCAAACAGTAACGATGTTTTTAATTAAACAGCAAAATAAGAAATAAAAAATAAGCGGGTAATATGGGCACCAACCCCGTATTGCCCCGAAGTAGGTATCCCATCTTTCCCAAACTGTACTCTCAAGTACTATTAAATTTTTCGAGTTTTTAAATTAAGTCAGAACGAATTATTGAATTTAGAATAGTAAAATAATTAAACATCAATAAAAAATATGTCACACATCTTGTATAATATTCATAATGAACAGTCACGCACTTAATTTACGTCAAAAATAACATATAACCACATTTTTTTTTAAAACTTAACAAGCACAACGTGCACACTTTCGACTAAACTTTTTATGATACTTACAACTTATGATAAATACGATTAGATGGTGTTAAAATAACTTTTCTATCGAAATTGCATCATCGGTTTTGGTATGGTCCCCATCTTACTTCGCTACCCCGTCTTACCTCACCTTCCTCTACGTAGCTTCTTAGATTAAGACAACTACAATTTTTACTGTAATTGGTGAAGATATGAAGTTTTAAGTTCTAAAGGCTTATCGGTTATAATGCGTATGAGCAGATTCGAAATATTGTTTGAACGTTAATATTAGACACCAAAATCTATCTGAAAAATTTTGCACGCAATCTCGACTCATGTTGTTGACGAGTATTTAACTGACAAAGAGACGAAAATTATATAAATAGGTACAAGAAATGTGATAAAGAAGTTTGCATTATGAGTCTTTTGATATTTATAAACTTAAGACAAAACAATTCATATATATTTATTGCAGGTATCATAGTGTTTTCAAACATTAAAAAAACATTTTATATTGATAATTTATTTAAAAAGAAACAAACTTAAAACTACGAAATTACATCTAAATTGTGTCATGTTAAGATACAGTGTTCGTCGTATTTTATTACAGATATGTATTGTCTTAACGAAGTATAATGTCTCACAAATGACCTAGTAAATCTTCAAATATTCTAGCAAATCACTAACAATTTTATGTAATCTAATAACTTTGTTATCCACACGTTCTTAAGCTATTGTGTACTCGTACATCTCTATGTAATTTATTCGTGACTGATCAAATACGTACAAGCGTTAAAACTTTAATATCAATCTTACACTTTTACAACTTTATTTTAATATACATTCAATGTAAATGGAGAAGTAAAACTGTTATTTATTTCAAATACACAAAAGAAAAAGCGAAAAGTGTGTATAAAGCATTTACTTTTAAAAATGTCACATGCGGGAAATGAACTCTTTTGCAATCAAATAATTTAAGGCCAATCTTTGAGTAATATTTTCATTTGTTATTTGAATGGTATGTACTTTGGTATTACTTATGAAACATATAATTTTATAAATAAAAAATGTAACAATTTATTCAAAGCAGCACGTTTAATTATATGCAGCCGTCGTAGATGTAAAATACATTAAAATATTTATTACGAAATTTTAAGAAATGTAAGTTCTTTGAGATCATGATTTCATGCACTGACTCTTGTACTAAAGGCTAAAGTCTGTGGCTAAAGGTCGTGTATGAACTCCTGAGTATCTAGAAAGTACTATCATCATATTCTAACTTGCATACATATGTAATACTATTCAAACGTAACAACTATAAGTCAATATCATAGCAAACTTTATAAGTATATATTCCTAAATTGTTTAAATTCTCACTATTTCATCCATTATAGCAATCTTTATAAAATATTATAAATCAGACTGATAAATGTATAAAGTGGGGTTACTTAAACATTTCAAGTATCACTTAAATACAAATTATAATTAATTACATATACGTATTTGATTTCTCCTGCAACCTCTAAAGTTTCAGCATAAAATACGAAAAGACGGTATGTCAAAATTAACACGTCCTAAGTCCGAAATTAATCAAACGAGATTTCTACTGGTACAATTAATTGCTTCCTTAAATAAAATCATTGAACAAATGTTCTTGCAAAATGATTAATGCGATCATATCATGTGATCGTAGTAGGAGTGTACAGTGGTTGAGGTTGACGGAGGTGGGATTGGTGTTGGTGGTAATGATGTCGGCGGAGGTGCGAGGCCCGAGAGTGGCGTTGCTGGCTTGCGGTCCGGTGGCAGGGTCGGCAGAGATGTGGTGAGATGATGACCGAAGCTTCCGAGGCCGCTGATCGATGTGGCTGTTAGCGTGCCTCCCGATAGCATCTGTTGGTGTACACCGCGCATTCCTGCAAACATCGGCGCCGCACCTGAATACAACAAACATACCTTACTTAAAATTTGTCAAATATGATACAGTTCGAGACACGAAAGTAGAACTTGAGCTGCGAATAACTTAATACTCTCGACGACGCGACTAAGCGTATGCGTAAGATTCACGCATAACAACTTACAGATAAACTTAGAGAAACATGTTTATCAACAATGAAAATATAGTTAAAGTAAATAGCGTGAGTCAGTTAGTGACAATATTGTTGTGGCCAAATATTTTTCACTCAACTGTACCTGCGCAGTAAATGTTTTGTGGTTCGACTTTCACGTCCCGAGTTATACATAGTTGTTATTTTTCACAGGGTCATAATGAATTATTTTACGCAAACCTAATCATTACAATATTATTTTAATATAATACTAGCTGAACCCGGCTTACATTGCAAATTTAAATAGCACGTAAAGTAAAAAAGAAAAAAATTGTAAATAATATCACTATCAGAGCATAGTGCAATAAGTTTCAATGAAAAAAAAAAAAACTTTTTTTATTTATATAGATATAGACTTTGGGCCAGTAACCCTTGCCGCTTGCAGTCGGGGAATACCCTACTAAAGTTTCGTCACAATCTGATTAAAGAATTCATCTTTTATTTTTATTTACATAAGTAGCTTATGTAAAGTAGTCGCGGGCAACAGCGCTAGCTGTCGTCTGTTCGTCCGCGTGGAATTCAATATTGATGTATCTATACGTAAACATATACATATATCTGGGTGAAAAACGTTCCGCGGAAACCGTATATTTACCAGGATAAAAGCCTAAGTGATGTTCCAGACTATAATCTATCTCTGTGCCAAATTTTGTCCAGATCAGATGGTGTAGAGTTACGTGGTGATAAACATCCATCCAAACATTCGCATTTCTAATGATATTTCTTACCCTCCGTATTTTTTTGTAATAAATACTATCCTACATCCTTCCCAGTACTATAATGAAAATATAGTACAAAGTTTAATGATGATCGGTTAAGTAGGTTTTACGAACCCCCCCCCCCTACCCCTACAACCCTTTTTTTCGCAATAAAATGTACCAGAGTTTATTTCCTACTTAACTAACTTATATATTTAGTTCTTATTTAAATTAAGTATTACCTAACCTAAATAAATAAAATAAATAACCATTTTATTGCCAGAAAAAAAAACACAAACGCAACCCGAAAAAATGCATAACAAAAAAGAGATAGTTATCTTGAATTACGCCCCGTAAAGAAATTTAAGTGAAATTTAAGTTTCAGTTTAATCACTACCAAAATGTCACCTAAAATCTTAGGACGCCC
>DWLR01005550.1:0-10862 GCA_018246295.1 Papilio alexanor hazarajatica
GTACTTCATACGAGGTGATGAGTACAAAGAATTTTTTATATGGTAACGACACAATCAATATTATTATCAAGTAATATTAAGAAATCGATGTCTATTTGTGACATGTGAAATACCAAACAAAAAATTCAGCAATTAAATATTCGAACAGTGTTACGCCTGTCTCGTCATTCATTTATAACAAATAGCAGTAGGTACCTGGCCTATTACAAACGACGTCTTACAAACGAGATGGTGTTTCAAAGGTCGTGATCAGTGTAATAATTATAATTCGTGTTTATAATTATATCACAAAAATCGTTAGCTTCATAATTATAACTTACAGAAAGTAAGGTTGCAACATGTTTATTATGATCCTATGCCATATTGTATTTACTTCTCTTACCCTGTTTTGGAAATTCTTATCACTGGCTACCCTTAGTAGTTCTAAAAGTGACGTTAGATTTTTCTGTTTTTTGATTTCTTTCATAAGCAAAAGTATGAAATATTGCGTTCATAATGATCAGAGTATAAACTAGAAACCATTGTCCGAGTCATTTGCTACGCTTTAATCGGGGCCTCTTAGGCCCAGAAAATTATATCAGATTCCGTCACACTTAAGGCAATTTCGTTGACTCCCTAATGAGTTACAATAACGCAATGAAGCCAGCACACTTACTGTTATGAGTACACGGGTCATTATGGCCCTTGGCGTTTATAAAAGTAATTACGATTCGAAGTGGATACATTTTTGTGACAAAAATTATTACAAATTGCTTTGAGGTTATTACTAACACGGATACGGAATAGATTCATTGCACACCATAGCGAACGTTAAAGGAATAATTACACTAATTATACCGTCATGATGTAAACACCGCTACGTACACTTATGTGTAATTATAATGTCTGCTTAATAAAAATCTTGTGTAAAAACAAGGATAAAGTTACTCGTGTGTGTAAAAACTCTTTTGTTGAACATTCGTTTCCTTGAAGTGTTAAAATCATAATTAATGGACGTAATAAATAGGTAGAAATAAGATTTGCATTAATGACGGTATTATTTGTGTACACTGTTTAATGTTAATTTCTGACTACTTATTTATTTATAAGAGGCTATAGACGTCCTTGTCTTAATTGGCGTAAACAGAAATAGAAATCGTTACTATATATTTAATGACCTCATTAGTTTCTAATTGTTAACACAAGGACGACCATACCATATACTTACATAATATAAATGTAATACAAAATTTAGTGGGTATTTTTTGTATACACAGACTATTTGCTACAAGATTAAACCTTGGGCGCTTATAAGCATGATTACGGACGACAAAAAGATACCCAAATAATGAAAACCTAAAGTGTAAAAAAGAAGTATTCTTGAAACAAATAACATGTACTTTACCAAATTTTACACTTTACCACTTAAACGAACTCAAAAAAATCAGCAAAATCGGTCGAGTTGTTCAGGAATTCAGTCACATATTTTTTTTTTATAAAAAAAGGTGGCGAACGAGCAAACGGTCACCTAAGTGACCACTACACATAGACATCTGCAACAAGCATTTGCGAGTTGCAGATACGTTGCCTATTTTAATAGACAGAGGAGAGGATAGATAGAAAAAAAATATATTTCCTTCCCCTATTCATCTCCTTCACCGTCAAATTTTCTAATTCGGAAAGGGTGGGAAGGGAAAGATGATTAAAATTAAGACTCCGGCACCTCAATCAACAGACGAAACGCAGGATACTTCTCCTTCATGCCTGTCTTCGGTGAGGTTGTGGTATTTCACCAGTCGAATGGGACATTCATGCAAATGATGTTGTTATTGCGGACTCGACCACTGTTAAAATGTGTGAACCTAGCTAAAAAGCCTTTGCCCGCGACTTTATCTGCGCAGAATAATTAACTTCAAATTGCATACAATGTATGTATACGTAATATTTATCTAACATCGTAATAAAATTATTTCGTAAGTATTTATATATATCAACACTTAATGTATCCCCACATTTATTATGTAGGACTGACTGAAGTTAACGTAGTTTAATTAATATTAACGTGAGAAATGTGCAATCAGTTAAGTGAAACTAAGCATCGAGAAGAAACTCTAAACAAAAAGCAACAAAACAGAATAAATAACTATCGCTTTATCATTCATATTTCCATAACAAGATAGACGTTTAGTACAATTCATTAGCGTGAACAGAGATCCTCAAACTACGGTCCGCGTTACAGAATTATAATGTAGTTATTTATTTACGTAACTGTATATAATTAACCGGTTTTGATTATTTTGTGTTGCGTGGAGAATTTCGTAATCGTATAAAACTTTTTAAATATCATTTTAAGGTTAGAAGTATTTAGCTTAGTACATAAATTTGTTTTCATCTTTATTTAATATCTTATTTCGATTTAGTCTGTTTTTGTATTTTTTTCTTGATTTTTGATGAGATATAAATTAAAAAGTTTCAACATTATTTCATTATAAATGTAACTAATAAGACTTAGGGTCCTTCAAGAAAAGAGCGTATCTCTTCCTTAAAGGCCGGCAACGCATTTACAGTTCCTCTGGTGTTGTGGATGTCCATGGGCGTCGGTGACCGCTTATCATTAGGCGACCCGTTGCTTGTTTGTCCCTTTATCATATAAAAAATGTACCAGAGAATGCTTGACTTTCTTTGTGACTTTCATGTCATAAAAATAGTAATTCTTATTAATTATTTTTAATAATTAATAATAATTACTAGGATCATTAAATTTGTAAGTAATTTAAATGCTTTTTTTAATTTTGTGTTGATTTACGCAATGAAAAGTCTATAAGTTTTTTAGTCTGTGTGCGCTTTAAGCAAGAAAGATTGAAGACCACTGATGCGGACGAGACATACGCTAGTACACGTCTTCCCGATAACTCTCCAGCAGCTGCAATTTATTAATTTCGCCATCTTTGTTTGTTCCCTAGTGATCAATGTAACGCTCTCCCCCAAAACGTTCAATATGATAAGACTTTTGTTTTCGTGATTGCTGTTTGTTAATCATACTTTCTTAATTAAGGAAAACGTCACGAGTAAATTGGTGCGATCGGTTGATAAGAAATAAGTTATATCACTGTGTATTTATTGTTGCGCGGCTGTTTATATATGAATTTCAAACGTCTTTGAGATATTAAATGTTCAATTGTTGTCTGTTCACTCAAATATTTTTAAGAGACGTAACATCAATTATAAGGTTAATTTTATTTAAATGATGGTAAAATACACAAATAACTCCATTATCAAAAAAGTGCCAAAGCTGCCACTCTATTTGTTGTCGTGTTAGGTTTCCTTTTAATATATACACATATTAAATAAGTTGGTTTCTATAATAGTTGTGTTGTCTTACTCAAATAAATATTTTTACCAATGATTTATTTTAAAGAGTGTATATTTATAATACTTTATTATATTGATTTCGTTTGTCGCATCTCCATCAAGTGGTTGTTGATTTCCCCACCATTCAATTACGGCGGGGGATCGAACGAGGCAATCGTGATAGCGGGCAGACTTGAGACAGTCTGGAGCGTGAACCGAAAGAAGTAACAAACTGTGTAAAATAGCTCAAGTGACATTGTATCATAATATAAACTAATATAGAGTGAAACAGAGTTTTACGCCTCCTGATCTAAGATCCTTTATTATTTTTCGATAGATTAACTGACTACCAGTTTATCCTTCCTTAAATATATCGAGATTGCAAAACATAAATAGGTGAATTACACCAAAAAAATATTTCGTTTGGTATACAAGGGGCTACACCAATAGCGGAAATAAAGTTGAACACGAGCCCCTAATTAACTCTCGTTCGATCCGGCACAAGGATCTTAGCACAATGCGCTATCCGAATCCTAGCCGTCGGGCTATTCTCCTATCAATCTCGCGGATGATAGGCCGCTATCGCGCGCTGCGCACCACGAGATGCATAATGCTCGCCTCAGATAGCTGTCTCGAGCACGAAGCCTCCGAGCTTCGCAATTTATTGTTTCACGATCTCAAGCCGGCTCATTATTAAAACAGTTTGATACGTTCAGAGGTGTTGCTGACGCCCGCGGCGGGCCCCGGCCAATTACTCCGCTAGAACCGTGCTCTGTTGTACTTGTCTTTAAACAACGCCCCGTTTAACTTTATTCAACCTTTGTCTTTAAACGTCTATGTTTTTTTTATGTTGTAAGGGATAATTTTAAGGTATCCCTTACAACATAATATATAATAATTTTTAGGTATATTTTTTTGGTTTTAAAAATAGAATCGTCAATCACAGTCTCAGATTGGGTTAAATGTAACAGAGCTCTCTTTTGGCAAATATGCATTTTTATATCATGCTTCTTGTCATGGAGCAATTTATCTTTATTATTTGTAAGGTACATATGTTTTTTTTTTTAATTTTTGTTTCTAAAAAGAATACATCACTAAAAGAGAAACTAAATTAACGATGAAAACGCATAAATGTTCATTATAACCATATTGATTTAATGATAGAAGTTGATGAAAGTAAAACAAATTTTCTAATAGAAAATCTATTCACAACATTGTCACAATGTAGAGACAAATTATTTTCCCCTATTAAACAATAACAGAATAGCAGGTCAATTTAAACGCCGGTATAAATCCATTAGCAGTAAAAACGACGCCGATTAAATGTCGAACTAAAACAATTTCTTTCAACTTCAACAAACAAAATCGATTGGGCTTAATTGTAGTCTGATCAATAACTAATTGTGTTCACCGCACGTATGCCGCGATAAAGAATAATTACTGGCTACCAGCCAAATAAATCGATCCACATCAAAACGCGAGGTTAATCCATCATTTAGATATTACGCCGCGATTGAAGCTTACCGTTTTTAATTTCCAAAATAACGCCCGCAAGTCGGTCGCTGGCATCTAACACGTAGTATACATAATTACTGTGTCGTAAATCGTTGAACGTGAGTATTAGGGGTCGCGCCGAAGCCTACATTACGACACGACCTGTCGTGTTATTTCTGTAATCATTTTCATTTCGTAAAACGCGACATTAATTAAAATTTAGTTTCAGACCATTAGTCGCCTTCGCGTTTCTTTTCCCCGACTTATAATTATATAGCGCGTGCACTCGGCTAAATGGGCATTGTAATGACAAATATCATTATATAGCAGTTAGCCATGAATTTAGTATTCAAATCAGTGCAACTAATAGGTGCTAGGTGTGTGCTTAAATACAGAATTTAGTTTGGTGCATGTGCATACGTTAATTAGTGGCATTATAATCTGCTATTTGGAGTAAAGCGACGCTTCGCAAGCGCATAGCGAAGCTCATTAACGACAGCTACACAAATCCATTACCGTGTGATTAGAAATCGAGAGCCGAAACTGAAAACTGGTTTAGGTCAGTTGAGACTCGTGACTTGTGAGATTTTACCGGTAATAAGGCTGTGTATACACCGCTCGCCGAGTTATTAATTAACAGGTCGACAGCAAACAGAGAGTGGCTACCGGACTGCGCTCGGTACACAAACTTATTTACTCAACGAGACTTCGTCGGAGCACCGCGCCGTGTAGAATCTCATTACCGCGCTTCTAAGAAAATTGGAAGTGAGAAATGAACTTAAAAAGATAAAACTAGAATGCATATGTTGTATGGTTTTTGTTCAGTTATTATCACTCGACTCAAAGTGTACGGATATTAGGCGTTCTCGGAACGGCGTTAAGAAAGGAAACGGCGACGCTGTGATCGTGTGAAAAAGCTAAGGAACATGTGAAAAATAAATGTTCAAACAATAAACAGGATTTTATTATATTGCTTAATTTAATTTCTTTTCAATTTTAGTTAACTTTTCAAAAAATAGCCAGAATGGTCTCCTTTGGCCCACACCTTGCTTTCTTGTGTCTTCTGCTCCACGAGTTGCAACAGTTCATACTTCGCATTTCTCATCATGCGCTTAGCTTAGCTTTGTCGGCTTAGGTTAAGTTAGTTGTAGACTTTTATCTGATGAACAGCTTGATCTCTAATTAAAATAACGGCTTAACTCACTCGTAGTCAGGTGTATATACCGACTAGTTTCAGACCCAACGGGGGTCCTTCATCAGGGCGAGTGTGAGTGATTAACGGGCTGGGTTCGCGGTCGCGTCACGCATCGCACTACATATACCAGACTGTAAATGAGTTAAGAAGTTATTTTAATTAGTTTATTAAAAATTTCTCACGAAAGTATTAATAATTTAGCTTGATCTCTTTTGGTCTCCTTCTCTAAGAAGGTAAACGATACCGTTTCAAGTATTGGTTCAACTTGATTGACTGATGTCATTCAAGGTGTAAGACACACTTTGTGATAGTCAAAATCTCAACTCCTTAATGGACGAGTCATGCACTGACTCCAATTACGTCGGCTCTTTGTCCAATTAAAAACATTTTTTTGTGTCATAAGACGTATTATTATAAAATCTTGTAGCGAATAATTGCTCTTTGAATACACAAACATAACGGTGAAGCATACTTTTACATGAACATTTGCAACGTGTTGTAGTTGCGGGGTTAAAGGTCAAAGTTTACTTTTCAAACTCGTTAAAGCTAAACAATGGTATTCATTCAAAATTCAAACATTGATGGTCTATTAGATTGAATTCGAAGGAATTTGATAAAAGTGAACTAGCTTATGTGAACTAAATTACAATGAATATAATTATAACAATGTCTTATAATGCATTTTGTTATTAAACAATAGCCGAGAAAAATGATTGATATATTTATTAAAAAATACTTTAAGTCAAGACATGTTTTAGTCTACCTGAAAAATAAACAAATGCTTGCAAATAAGATGATCAGAATGTTAATTGCATTATAAAAACGAAATAGTTAAATTATTAAATACCTAAGAGATAAGTTCAGATATCGCTATATTATTGCGGAATAACTTATATTTTTGTTAATATAAAAGTAATGAACAGAATGGCCGAGGTAATAAAACAACCTCATTTGTTAGTATTTATCGTTTATTTTGTATATACGTACCCGTCCAAACGGTGAGATGCCGGAGCAGAGATTTCGAATTTGGTAAAAATTCTCGCAGCTCACTTATTGACAACACAAACATTTGCTCGCAACCGAGCGAGTCGCCGAGTTTGCTTCTCACTCGTCATGCGTCTTGTTTACACACTTTTCTGACAAAGGAATATCACGGTATCGACACACATCGATTAAAACACGGCACTGTGGACGTGGATTCGGTGCGTTTCTTCGTAAGTTCGTTCGTAATGCGCAGGGCGGGCGGCGAGGCGTGCGCGAGCGCCGAACACCGATCGGTATTGGCGTGAGACGCCATCCCAATAGTTCGCGTGAACTTAGTGTTTGGGTAATTGTAGGCGTCTTTTATGTAAACGTATGATACGGTTTCCTCAGAAGTTGCAGAACGCCATCAACAAGCTAGTGGATTTGTCTGACTGGCAAACATGGAGAATGTCGTTTATTTTGCTTTACTTCAGGACGCTTCTTAGCTTGTAGAGGAAATTAGGAGTTATTAGGATCGTCCAACATGTTGCTCGCTATTCTCAGGTAATTTTAGACGGACAGTGTTGCTTTACACTATCAACAAACGTTTGTCTAAGCAAGGCTTATGCATACTTTTATATATCTGTTACAGGCCCACTAAATACACGAATGTTTAAAGCGTACGATGAATGCTTTAACCATGTCATGATGTCCCGAAAAATCGGGCATAGTTGTCTTGTGTTTTTTTCATAAACAAAACTCTGTAATAATTTACTTTCCTCAGTTTTACAGTCCTCAGAAGTGGTGAGAGGTACCTGTTAAGTAAAAAAGTGCGTTTTCTCATCTTCATTTTGCATTAAGTAGGAGTGTCAGGCAATAATTTTTAGAAAAAAAAATGGACCTAAATTCAATAGACAATATATCGTAACTTAATTTTACGAAGCATGTTCTTGTATTTATATTTTTCAACCAAATTGACATAATAAAAACACTTAAAATAATTAGATTCAAATGTAACATATGAATCCGTTCCAATTTTTATTTAATTCAAACGTGAAAAGTTATAATGAGATTGGATTCTATTTCGGACAACACTTAGGATAAGAATACACGGGAATATTGGCCTGCTTATTGCCGACCGACCTTGCGCGTTTAATTGAAAGTGTTGACACAAAACATTGATTTATACATTTCGTAAAGCTCGATACGAACGCAGTAAAATTAAACACGTCCGTGCCCACTAATCGGGAACGCGCCTCTTCGATTTCTTTAACAATAATAAATTAAAGAAAGGTGTAAAATTATTTTATTGTGAATGTAAATGAGAAATATATTTGTTTTAAATCAAGAGAATTCGTTAACAAGTAGTTTGAGTAACCAACTTTTTTACCACTAAACCCGGGTTCATGGATTCGAATAAATAATCGCCTTATGCGATATGATTTTTTTTTAAATATCAAATGTTTTTATGGCTGTTATCAGGTGAAGATTTCCTCTTTTCATCTCTTTTTTTAATCTCTTACCTTTATTTTAAAAATTCGCGTCGGTAGTAATATTAAAAATTACAAAAGGCGAGTAAGAATAGGATTTTTATGTCAATGTTTTTAATATGTTTAAACGATTTTATTTAAAAAAAAAGCATTCATAACATTCACGTTTTCCAAATTACGATAGGGATATCAAGTACAAGTTAATATTCATAACGAAAACGATCGAAGATTACAACTTTTACAACTATAGTACAGTTTATGTGATGTCAAGCTGTACGATAAGTCATCAGAATATAAATAATTCTTGGTATTCACCTTCAATAAATATTAATTAGTACATGCTCTAATAAAAGTCTTGCTCGTAATTAACCTAATTACAAGCAGTGACACCGGGTCGCGGACATTAATTGCGTCAATTCTTCCTTCGCCAAATCTGACTCGGCTATCAAATTGTTTAAGTGACTAATGGAATGTTTTACTGATTAATCTACTTCATTGATAATTCGCAATTTATTAACTATAATTATGGAAAGAGCAAAGGAATACGTTAATCAATAATTTAGCAACAATAACGAACAATTATTCTTGAACACTGTTTATATTTGTCACATTTTTATAACCATTACGTTAATTCACATGAAAACATGATACCCGTTCCTCAGTATCCTATAAACGAACATAGCACCAAATAAGCTTTCTTTCATCATCTACTTTTAGGATACCTTAATCGTTGCATACCTTTCTCAATTCTGGTCACAATATCCTGATCGTACAACGAAGCTGCACGTTTCTGTAATCACGCAGTTTCTAAACATTTCATTCAAACACAAAACAATAAGTTTAAATTTCTACTCCACGTTGTTTATTGTCATTTGTTCTTAGTAACAGACGGTTACGTTCAGTTTATGCCCTTTTACTATACAAATAAGCGTAATAGCGAGACAAAGACGGTAAATTGTGATTTAGTGTGGGTCAATTAGGGTTTTAATCACGACAATAGTGTGCGATATAATGTGTTAAGTACAGACGCGCGTACAATCAAAATACTTAGAAAATCGACAGACCTGTCAATAAGTATAAAATGAATTTAATTTTTAAAAATATGTCAATTTTAGAATCATTTATTACATTTATTTTAAGGCCTCAAAGTTTCTCTTTTTCTTTCGATAGCACATGTGTTGATTGTAACTTGGGACCAATGGTTAGTGATATGCTCTCTCTATTTACTCAAAATAAAATTTAAAAGTGTAATAGGTAATGGAAGGTCTTAGCACATAGATCGATGCTTGGAGTTTCGACCTCTATCATATTAGATACCTGACTAGTAATTAATTTATAATATTATCAATTTGGAAAAGAAATAGATAGGATTATTATCATATTTTTGCATTGGTTGATTAAAGAAAACGTTGATTTTTTTTTTTATTTAAAATCGACATCATGTCTAAAATATTGGTAATACTTCATTAACATTTTATTGTGTACATAGCTTTCGAAATGCGGGCATCGGCCATCTAATTGTTCTGAATTAATTGTTACATCCATTTAAAAACCACGAGCGACATTCAATGTGCTTCTCACAATTGTCGCCTGAACTTATCGAAACTGATTGGAACAATAATGTATCTCACTGGACCCACAGGCGGACTTAATTGTGATTAAGCAACATTCTCGCGTTGTAAAAAAACATTACATATAAAACGAAAACTTTTGAGTTATGTTTTAATTTATTAATTTAAAAGAGGCAAACCGAACCAAGAGAATTTAAAATTTAATATAAAACAAAATTTACAGAACTGAAGTTACCTAATTCTAGTCACATTAAGATTATGTAGGGGGTCGATATAGCAGCAATGAGATAAACATTAAAACTAAAAATATGAAGTTATATAAATAAGAGTTAAGAGTAATTTCCAGGATTTTATAGCTAGCGACAACGTTGAAATTTAACTTATCATTATTGAATGGTGGATACTTTTGGATAAAAAGACAGTATGTCATGGTTTTGTACGCATTAAATTATCCATGGTAATTTGAAATTTCATTCCTACTGAAAACCTAAATACGAACCGGAGGATCGAAAACCTCCACCACTTCACCACCACCTCAGCCTATGATCTTCCACTGTTGGACTTAGGCCTCCCCTATTGATCGCATCATTAGGGGAAAAGTGCCATAATCGCCACGCTTGGCAGTCGGGTGGGCGATCGCAGTATGTTCCACCGTACTAAGAAAAGGATGCTGCTGCCCGTCCTCTGGTGGTATTTACATCCAGACACAAGACAAACAGACGTGTTCATGCACATAAATGTTTGTCCTGGGTGGGAATCGAACCCACGACCTGCGGCGTGAAAGGCAAGTATCTTACCACTGCGCCAACCGGTCAGTCG
>DWLR01005551.1:0-10861 GCA_018246295.1 Papilio alexanor hazarajatica
CTTCCAAATTGTGCAAATTTATTTTGAAAATCATGGTTTTGTTCGAAATACGTATCGCGCACTACGTCCATTTTACGATCAATATAATCGTCCATCAGAGCAATTAATTCAATTAATTATGGAACGTTTTCGCACGACGTTTACCCTAAATGATAATACGCATCCAAAGAGACGTCGTACAGTGCGTACAGAAGAAGTCATTGCTGCTGTAGAGCGTAGCGTAGAGGAAAACCCCAATCAGTCTATCCGCAGTCCATCCATCTTTCCTTAGGCCTACTCCTACCAACATATCCCTCCACATTCATATCTAAAACACGGCTTGTTCTTCCCTTATCATAACCCTAGTGTAAGTACTAACTATCAATTTTCAATTTATTACGTGAAATATCCACTGGAAAGCGGTTCGTGTACACTCAGCCTAAAGCTGTTTGTGCTTTAGACAAGATTCATCTCTCGCTTTAAGACGTCAGCCACAGTAATTGCTCACAGTATTTGGACGTTTATTACAGCAGTTTGGCTTCGTTTTTTATAAGGAATAAACTAACACTTGACCACAGTTCCACCATCAGGTGGCGATAATGTGGTCGAAAGTTGGTACGCGCTAGTTACATTTAGACGTCTCTAATTAAGAGCTGGATTAAATAATCTAATAGCGCCAATGAAACTAACTTGGCAACCAATAACTATTTCTTTAAAATATATTTACGAAATGCAGTACATGCAACATAAATAATGATTTCGAATACACCTTATACACCACAGTTTTAAAACAGACAGAATTCTTATTTCATATTAGATTTGTATGATATCTAGGCGAGATAAAAGATTATCAATCGGATTATCAGCATATTGTCCATACTTTATGTTCTTTTTCAACACCTAATAAATGGTAATAAACTGATCTCTGTCATATTTCGGACTTAATAAGAGCTTAGCTTAACTTAGCTTTGTAAATTTCTCAGCAATGTGAAGAGAAATTAGAACGTTCCTAGTAAACAAATATTAACTAAAGTTGTGTCTATCCAACATTTCCATATGTATAGTAAAAAACTGTCTAATAAAATATTAAGCGGGTATTGCTTTTGAAAGTAAAAGATAAGATAGATATATGTACCTACTCTATAGCTACGGCAGGCTCTACTACCTTGACATATTTAATACCTAATAAGATTGGTGAATAGATAACGATAGACTATATTTGTCTTTCTAGATTAGACGACACAATAAACATTTATATGTATATATATATATATATATATATATGCTAAGAAAATTAATTGTACAGGATCTCAGGATTCAGTTGCGGATGTTTGAAAAAGGGATACCAATATATCTATTCGATTAGTTTTGCGCTTTTCGTATGTAGGGTGGATATTTGTTGTTATTTCGACTACTTCGACTGCACAAGCAGATTTCCAATAGAAACTCGTTACAACGTAGTATTAATTAAACATTAATCAATCTCACAAATCCAATAAATGTCGACTCCGAGTTTTCGAATGCTTTGATAAATTCCAAATTAATTTCAACATAGTTTGATAAATTTGCTAACAATAGAGATTAATTTTGGGAAATGCGCGAGGAGAGCTTTTAGATCAGGACCTACATATATGGTACAGGTACCATATATGTACATTTTGTGCCGGATACAGGTTGATTTTGCATGTAGTCACGGTGACAGAGTTCTAGAGGAACGGTGGTATTGGGACAGGAGCAGTATTTAACCTGTCCACGTGTACAGTGCTATATGTCAGTGTAACATTTTGAGTTATTGATATTAGTGTTGTGTTTCTGTAATATTTTCTATGAAATATAAATTATAATCGTCTAAAAATGAGGTGTGCAGCTAACGTCTAAAGCAAACGTAACGTCTAAGACAAAGCCACACGTGACTTATTGTTAAAATCGTCGAAAAAACATTAGAAATTAAAATATTTGAAAGAAACAGGCAATGATTGAAAATTTTATGTTGACGTTGTAATCCTATTGATCAAAGAAGAGCTGTTAATTCTTAAAAGTTTGATGATTTACATTGTAATATGATTTAATAAGTAAATTATAAATATACCTATAATAGAAAAAACAATTTACGAATATTTTGTGCATTAGTAGTATTTCCAAAGCATCTTTTATAATCCCAATCGTTCAGTGCCGAAGCGTGCGCGCCTCCTCCACTCCATTATATAATCGCTTTTAATTGTTTTCGTTCAAAATATAAGAGCGAAAATAATCAGGGATAAAAACAAAATTCTCGCTAATTGAAGTTCGATTTATGTTTAAAGTTATTTTGATCTCAAGACTTACCGTGAGTTCGCACTGCCAAAACATTTAGATGAAAACGTGTTGTGATCTCTCTAACAACATGAGACGCAACTTGTTTTATGTGAATGATTCGGAATTTTGAACTCAGGGTTACTCAGTCCATTGTAGTAACGGTCCGAACGTGGTTTGTACAAGCCGATATAGAGTGACTCGGTGCATCAATTTGTCGGTGGCCTAATGTATTTATGTGCGTACTACGTATTGGCTTACGGGACGTATCTGGAACAACGTTGTAGCACCGAAACGGATTCGTTCGGCTACTATTTTTCTCTTTACCATTACCGTTGGACACCAGCCAATAACATTTTAACTGATTGACTCCGTGAAAACGCAACACCTATATAATAATAACACTAGTTCGTTATTTATTGGTCCGAATTTCACTCACAACAAACGATGGATGACTAATGATATAATTTCAAAGCTTATGTAGACGATTTGTTACTGATTTGTGGGTTGTAAATTCTAAATATACTATGTATAAAATCGATAATATCTTTATTACAAATTTGAGCATTTCGAGTGCTTTATTTTAATTTTAATAACATAATTAATACAAAATAACTAATATTCTATAAATTTTAGTGACACCCCTAAGTATAATGTCGCTGAGAAACTCATAAATCTCTAATGAACTGGATAGAGTTATGGGTTTGCTTTTAATAGCAGGAAGTTGTAAAGTGCAGTGTGATTGCCGACGTATGGCTCTGATATGTTATAGAGGCTATTAATATGAGCCTATCGAATAATTGGTCTCGGTTTTAAAGCGGGATTCGGAATCGATTGTTAATAAAGTGTATAACATTTAAATGTTTATTAATTGAAGAATAATGTAATATAACATAAACATTTTTCCTCCAAGTGGTATTTTAATTTTCTCCCTAATATTATGGGAAAGTAAAAAAATGTATATTATTTCCGAATGTTTAATATGATTTTGCTGTCACTTATTTAAAATTATTTTAGATTCGTCAATAATGGTAATTCTTACTTCCGTCCGTACTTATGATATGTCATAGCCTAGTAATCTAAGTCCTAATACTCGTACGTACCCAAGTAAATATGTTTTCAAAGTTGTTATTCCGAGCTATAAGTCAAGATGAAACCATAGCTCCAATAGTAAAAGACCAAAATTCTTCCTGATTTTTTCTTACACTTACAAACAACAAATTTCAATTTAATAAGCTTACTTTAAGCTATGGAAGATTCAAGTAGTAAAAAAAATCTATTATTCTAAGCAGTTAATATTGAAATTGTAGTATTTTTAAGATAAATTTAATACTCTCCTGATTTTTCTAATTTAAATTTTGAACATTCCGCTGCGACATTGAAATGTCACGTTACGAGTTACGTTGAAGGCCATTCCGCTCATTATAATTCAACGTGTTACACTTTTCACACTGAAACAAAAGAGAAGATTGAAAAGGCCCAACTCAACCTCGGAATTAACGTGTAATGAGCCTACAGCAGGAATATGTTGTTGTATACGGTTCAAGAATTGCCCATATCGAAAGGAAAGAGATGGAAGGAAAAGGCACATTTCACATGTGTGAAATGTGCCTTTTCAAGAAATGTTTCTTTAATGGAAGTATTAATGGAGGACAAGTTGACAAATTACAGACAGTTACAGTTAAGAAACTGCGGAATGTTAATACGATGGGGCGCGTAGGAAAATTGTCAATTTTCCCGAAGGCCTTATAACGACGTGTGCGTTAACTAACTATAACGAGATAACATCGCTGTTGTAGCAGTATATGGGAAGGCCACGTCTTCCTTATCTATTAATTGTTTTATTTTCAACTAGAATTAGCGACTATAGTTAAAGTTTGCTTTCATTTTACTTGAACATCGTATTTTGTGGAGAAATCAAGATGAGTGTATGTGAATTTAGTGGAATTCGTCAATAGATTTACATATTAGGCTAATAAAAAGTCAACTCTAGTTTTGCATGTAATCAGTGTAACTATTTTGAAAACTAATGTAAAATAAATGTATAAATGTAACTAAACTAAAATAAACTATGTTTATTTAAGTATATAAAATTAGAGGATGTTTAAGGATATATAATTGCTATAAAATGGATAATAATAATAAAAATATAACTTTCTTAGCATGGCATTTAAAGACTGTCCTTTTTCATAATTATTTTATTTCTTTGATTTTTTTATATCTTGTATTTATTCTTGAATACCTCCTGTTACAGTTACCATAGCAAACCATCTAAAATTAATACTTCTGAAAACACACTTCTGATAGAAGAGAAATTCTTCTTTTTACATTATTCTAGAAGTTGCGAAAGTTTCTTTTAATATTTTAGAGTAAATAGTAACCACTGGACACTCTGAAGCATAATTTTATTAAAGGGGTAAGTGTTATGGATTTCTAGATCTTAAGAAACTTGAACAACTTTATAATTATTACTGAGGGCGGTTCTTGCGATAGCTCTCGTGAAGTGACCAATGTCGTGAACGATGAAGCACTTCCTAATTAGCAAGTTGCCTGTTTCAGTAGCTTAACTTTTGCTGCGATGTTTATTGAATTAACGTCCCAGTGTACTTAGATTACAAGGAAATAAGGCGAAAGTCACACTGAACACATAAAGTACCCTTAATAATAGCAATAATGAATATAATTAAATCAGTGCGTTTTAGGGTCCTTCAAAAAGAGAACACATTAAAGTCCTTAAAGGCTGATAACGCTTTTGCAATTTATCTGGTCTTGCGGATGTTCATGGGCGTCGGTAATCGTTTATTAATAATAGACCCGCTCCCCGTTTCCCCTTTGTTGTATAATAAAAATGTGACAAAGGTAATATATTTTTTAACTTATACATATTCAAGCATTTGGTCAAAGTCAAATCAATTATGGGTTTTAGGAAAAAAGAGGTCAATGAACCTGATGTTAGGAACATACTTTGTTTACAATCAACCGATTATACCAGTTCACCAAAGGGCTTATAAAGGACTTTAATTTGGCAACACTGTTTTAATTGGCAGCCATTTTTTCAGCTTTTAAGTGATTTATTAGTTTGATTTGACATTTCAATAGACAGACGCTGAACAACGCTTCCAAATTGTGCAAATTTATTTTGAAAATCATGGTTCTGTAAGAAATATGTATCGCGCACTACGTCCATTTTACGGTCAATATAATCGTCCATCAGAACAATTAATTCAATTAATTATGGAACGTTTTCGCACGACGTTTACCCTAAATGATAATACGCATCCAAAGAGACGTCGTACAGTGCGTACAGAAGAAGTCATTGCTGCTGTAGAGCGTAGCGTAGAGGAAAACCCCAATCAGTCTATCCGCAGTCCATCCATCTTTCCTTAGGCCTACTCCTACCAACATATCCCTCCACATTCATATCTAAAACACGGCTTGTTCTTCCCTTATCATAACCCTAGTGTAAGTACTAACTATCAATTTTCAATTTATTACGTGAAATATCCACTGGAAAGCGGTTCGTGTACACTCAGCCTAAAGCTGTTTGTGCTTTAGACAAGATTCATCTCTCGCTTTAAGACGTCAGCCACAGTAATTGCTCACAGTATTTGGACGTTTATTACAGCAGTTTGGCTTCGTTTTTTATAAGGAATAAACTAACACTTGACCACAGTTCCACCATCAGGTGGCGATAATGTGGTCGAAAGTTGGTACGCGCTAGTTACATTTAGACGTCTCTAATTAAGAGCTGGATTAAATAATCTAATAGCGCCAATGAAACTAACTTGGCAACCAATAACTATTTCTTTAAAATATATTTACGAAATGCAGTACATGCAACATAAATAATGATTTCGAATACACCTTATACACCACAGTTTTAAAACAGACAGAATTCTTATTTCATATTAGATTTGTATGATATCTAGGCGAGATAAAAGATTATCAATCGGATTATCAGCATATTGTCCATACTTTATGTTCTTTTTCAACACCTAATAAATGGTAATAAACTGATCTCTGTCATATTTCGGACTTAATAAGAGCTTAGCTTAACTTAGCTTTGTAAATTTCTCAGCAATGTGAAGAGAAATTAGAACGTTCCTAGTAAACAAATATTAACTAAAGTTGTGTCTATCCAACATTTCCATATGTATAGTAAAAAACTGTCTAATAAAATATTAAGCGGGTATTGCTTTTGAAAGTAAAAGATAAGATAGATATATGTACCTACTCTATAGCTACGGCAGGCTCTACTACCTTGACATATTTAATACCTAATAAGATTGGTGAATAGATAACGATAGACTATATTTGTCTTTCTAGATTAGACGACACAATAAACATTTATATGTATATATATATATATATATATATATGCTAAGAAAATTAATTGTACAGGATCTCAGGATTCAGTTGCGGATGTTTGAAAAAGGGATACCAATATATCTATTCGATTAGTTTTGCGCTTTTCGTATGTAGGGTGGATATTTGTTGTTATTTCGACTACTTCGACTGCACAAGCAGATTTCCAATAGAAACTCGTTACAACGTAGTATTAATTAAACATTAATCAATCTCACAAATCCAATAAATGTCGACTCCGAGTTTTCGAATGCTTTGATAAATTCCAAATTAATTTCAACATAGTTTGATAAATTTGCTAACAATAGAGATTAATTTTGGGAAATGCGCGAGGAGAGCTTTTAGATCAGGACCTACATATATGGTACAGGTACCATATATGTACATTTTGTGCCGGATACAGGTTGATTTTGCATGTAGTCACGGTGACAGAGTTCTAGAGGAACGGTGGTATTGGGACAGGAGCAGTATTTAACCTGTCCACGTGTACAGTGCTATATGTCAGTGTAACATTTTGAGTTATTGATATTAGTGTTGTGTTTCTGTAATATTTTCTATGAAATATAAATTATAATCGTCTAAAAATGAGGTGTGCAGCTAACGTCTAAAGCAAACGTAACGTCTAAGACAAAGCCACACGTGACTTATTGTTAAAATCGTCGAAAAAACATTAGAAATTAAAATATTTGAAAGAAACAGGCAATGATTGAAAATTTTATGTTGACGTTGTAATCCTATTGATCAAAGAAGAGCTGTTAATTCTTAAAAGTTTGATGATTTACATTGTAATATGATTTAATAAGTAAATTATAAATATACCTATAATAGAAAAAACAATTTACGAATATTTTGTGCATTAGTAGTATTTCCAAAGCATCTTTTATAATCCCAATCGTTCAGTGCCGAAGCGTGCGCGCCTCCTCCACTCCATTATATAATCGCTTTTAATTGTTTTCGTTCAAAATATAAGAGCGAAAATAATCAGGGATAAAAACAAAATTCTCGCTAATTGAAGTTCGATTTATGTTTAAAGTTATTTTGATCTCAAGACTTACCGTGAGTTCGCACTGCCAAAACATTTAGATGAAAACGTGTTGTGATCTCTCTAACAACATGAGACGCAACTTGTTTTATGTGAATGATTCGGAATTTTGAACTCAGGGTTACTCAGTCCATTGTAGTAACGGTCCGAACGTGGTTTGTACAAGCCGATATAGAGTGACTCGGTGCATCAATTTGTCGGTGGCCTAATGTATTTATGTGCGTACTACGTATTGGCTTACGGGACGTATCTGGAACAACGTTGTAGCACCGAAACGGATTCGTTCGGCTACTATTTTTCTCTTTACCATTACCGTTGGACACCAGCCAATAACATTTTAACTGATTGACTCCGTGAAAACGCAACACCTATATAATAATAACACTAGTTCGTTATTTATTGGTCCGAATTTCACTCACAACAAACGATGGATGACTAATGATATAATTTCAAAGCTTATGTAGACGATTTGTTACTGATTTGTGGGTTGTAAATTCTAAATATACTATGTATAAAATCGATAATATCTTTATTACAAATTTGAGCATTTCGAGTGCTTTATTTTAATTTTAATAACATAATTAATACAAAATAACTAATATTCTATAAATTTTAGTGACACCCCTAAGTATAATGTCGCTGAGAAACTCATAAATCTCTAATGAACTGGATAGAGTTATGGGTTTGCTTTTAATAGCAGGAAGTTGTAAAGTGCAGTGTGATTGCCGACGTATGGCTCTGATATGTTATAGAGGCTATTAATATGAGCCTATCGAATAATTGGTCTCGGTTTTAAAGCGGGATTCGGAATCGATTGTTAATAAAGTGTATAACATTTAAATGTTTATTAATTGAAGAATAATGTAATATAACATAAACATTTTTCCTCCAAGTGGTATTTTAATTTTCTCCCTAATATTATGGGAAAGTAAAAAAATGTATATTATTTCCGAATGTTTAATATGATTTTGCTGTCACTTATTTAAAATTATTTTAGATTCGTCAATAATGGTAATTCTTACTTCCGTCCGTACTTATGATATGTCATAGCCTAGTAATCTAAGTCCTAATACTCGTACGTACCCAAGTAAATATGTTTTCAAAGTTGTTATTCCGAGCTATAAGTCAAGATGAAACCATAGCTCCAATAGTAAAAGACCAAAATTCTTCCTGATTTTTTCTTACACTTACAAACAACAAATTTCAATTTAATAAGCTTACTTTAAGCTATGGAAGATTCAAGTAGTAAAAAAAATCTATTATTCTAAGCAGTTAATATTGAAATTGTAGTATTTTTAAGATAAATTTAATACTCTCCTGATTTTTCTAATTTAAATTTTGAACATTCCGCTGCGACATTGAAATGTCACGTTACGAGTTACGTTGAAGGCCATTCCGCTCATTATAATTCAACGTGTTACACTTTTCACACTGAAACAAAAGAGAAGATTGAAAAGGCCCAACTCAACCTCGGAATTAACGTGTAATGAGCCTACAGCAGGAATATGTTGTTGTATACGGTTCAAGAATTGCCCATATCGAAAGGAAAGAGATGGAAGGAAAAGGCACATTTCACATGTGTGAAATGTGCCTTTTCAAGAAATGTTTCTTTAATGGAAGTATTAATGGAGGACAAGTTGACAAATTACAGACAGTTACAGTTAAGAAACTGCGGAATGTTAATACGATGGGGCGCGTAGGAAAATTGTCAATTTTCCCGAAGGCCTTATAACGACGTGTGCGTTAACTAACTATAACGAGATAACATCGCTGTTGTAGCAGTATATGGGAAGGCCACGTCTTCCTTATCTATTAATTGTTTTATTTTCAACTAGAATTAGCGACTATAGTTAAAGTTTGCTTTCATTTTACTTGAACATCGTATTTTGTGGAGAAATCAAGATGAGTGTATGTGAATTTAGTGGAATTCGTCAATAGATTTACATATTAGGCTAATAAAAAGTCAACTCTAGTTTTGCATGTAATCAGTGTAACTATTTTGAAAACTAATGTAAAATAAATGTATAAATGTAACTAAACTAAAATAAACTATGTTTATTTAAGTATATAAAATTAGAGGATGTTTAAGGATATATAATTGCTATAAAATGGATAATAATAATAAAAATATAACTTTCTTAGCATGGCATTTAAAGACTGTCCTTTTTCATAATTATTTTATTTCTTTGATTTTTTTATATCTTGTATTTATTCTTGAATACCTCCTGTTACAGTTACCATAGCAAACCATCTAAAATTAATACTTCTGAAAACACACTTCTGATAGAAGAGAAATTCTTCTTTTTACATTATTCTAGAAGTTGCGAAAGTTTCTTTTAATATTTTAGAGTAAATAGTAACCACTGGACACTCTGAAGCATAATTTTATTAAAGGGGTAAGTGTTATGGATTTCTAGATCTTAAGAAACTTGAACAACTTTATAATTATTACTGAGGGCGGTTCTTGCGATAGCTCTCGTGAAGTGACCAATGTCGTGAACGATGAAGCACTTCCTAATTAGCAAGTTGCCTGTTTCAGTAGCTTAACTTTTGCTGCGATGTTTATTGAATTAACGTCCCAGTGTACTTAGATTACAAGGAAATAAGGCGAAAGTCACACTGAACACATAAAGTACCCTTAATAATAGCAATAATGAATATAATTAAATCAGTGCGTTTTAGGGTCCTTCAAAAAGAGAACACATTAAAGTCCTTAAAGGCTGATAACGCTTTTGCAATTTATCTGGTCTTGCGGATGTTCATGGGCGTCGGTAATCGTTTATTAATAATAGACCCGCTCCCCGTTTCCCCTTTGTTGTATAATAAAAATGTGACAAAGGTAATATATTTTTTAACTTATACATATTCAAGCATTTGGTCAAAGTCAAATCAATTATGGGTTTTAGGAAAAAAGAGGTCAATGAACCTGATGTTAGGAACATACTTTGTTTACAATCAACCGATTATACCAGTTCACCAAAGGGCTTATAAAGGATGTTTTATAGAGGTATAGAACTTTAAGTTGGCAACACTGTTTTAATTGGCAGCCATTTTTTCAGCTTTTAAGTGATTTATTAGCTTGATTTGACATTTCAATAGACAGACGCTGAACAACGCTTCCAAATTGTGCAAATTTATTTTGAAAATCATGGTTTTGTTCGAAATACGTATCGCGCACTACGT
>DWLR01005552.1:0-10860 GCA_018246295.1 Papilio alexanor hazarajatica
GAACGAAGAGGTCTGTCATGTGACTCACTGAGGTATTGAAATTTCTCTTTAAGGTAGGGAGGCGAAGACGGGTCGAAAAAGATAGAAAAGAGATGAAGCAAAATTCTGGACTTAGTTCTGGATAGTAAACGCCATTCTCAAGGAGAAATGCTTTAATTTCCGGAAAAAAGGACGCGAAACGTTTTAAGACGTTCCCTCTTGATAACCAACGTACCTTGTTATGAAGCAGAAGATCAGCGTACTCACTCTCCATTCCACATAAAAATTCTTTGAATTGGCGATGATTAAGAGCTTTAGCTAAAATGGACTTGATAATGATAATCACTCTTTTCATAACTTTGCAAATTTAATCCGGAAATGTTTGCAGACAAAGCGCTTGGTGAATGATACAATGGTAAACAAATATTTCGTGATTAATTTTTTCTTTCAAAATAGCAACAAATCCTTTTCGTACGCCGGTCATACTTTTGGCCCCATCTGTTGAAATCGACACAATTTTATCGAGGGGAATATGATGTTTATCCATACACTCAATTACAGCATTTGCGATATCTTCTCCACGCGTCTGACCTTTGAGTTGCAATAATCTTAAAAGTTCTTTTTTAGGGCCTGAATGAGACATAAATCTTACAAAAAGTAAAACTTGCGCCGTATCATTTATGCCACAAGCCTAGGCCACAGGACTAGACTAGACTAGACGACGTCTAGGTATTCAAAAAAAAAAAAATAACTTAGCAACTTTCGTAGATGTTTATGATTTCTATATCTCTTTCCTTATCAGGTCGGCTTATAATTGAATCGTGTTCGTCGTCGTAATTATTTTAATAACGTGTTTTTGACATTTCAACGCATGATACGCTACTGACGATTATGGTTAAAATATTCGTAGGAAAATGTTCCTAATATCCGCTGTATAACTGATTTATTTGAAAGTCTTTCCAAATAAATTACAATGTAATAAATGTAAACATGAATTGAATAATGTAATTAATGTAAACATGGATTGCTAGCAACAACTTGTTGCTAATGTTTTTATTTTCTGGAGCGTCTTCATCTCGTGATGTTATTGTTAACAACTTAGCAAGCAAAGTTATGTACCATGATAATATGAATTACACAGAAAAACTGTTTGTGTGCTTTTCTGCTCGACAAAAATGTAGAAGTAAAAGCCAAAATTAAAAAAAAAATACACGGTTAAAAATATTCTTAAGGCTAGGCGAATAGTTGTCGAGGATGAAAAAAAAACAATATTCATTATCCGGCAATCGACCGCAACGACCCAGATTATAACTTCAACGTATAACATGACAGCTAAGGTGAGGCTGCAATGAACTTTTGTAATGTGTGCTAGATTTTTTAAGCGATACAGAATTATCAATAAATCTCAAATTTCTATAAAGTAATATATAATATAAAAGAAAATAACTAAATGAGATCGGAAAATAAAATAAATCAGAATATATACTTAAATGTGCTAAATAATTATTTAAACATTACATTTGTTTTTGCTGTATATTTAATTACTAATTCAAAGTTATTTTACTTATTATGTAATAGTTTCGATATTACATCGATCCAAAAATTTGTAACGCCTTCTATTTAAACTACCAAAACATTTCCGCGGTGTAAGTATTTACTTCATACTTACTTTTTTGCTTGGCATACGTTCTTCAAAGAAGCAAATGGCGGACGAAATGCGAAAACCGTTGGGAAAGACGTGTGATTAGCATTGGAATGCTATAGGCTGATGATGATGATGGTACAGCTGTTCGCGTGATGTGGCAGATTAACAGAAGACTTTAAGAGATCAACATCTTTTTATTAATATACCAGTGGTTGAACTACCGTATAAGCCGAAAAGGCGTAGCTTGTCTTTCTTAATAATGTTCTATCAATAATATTCTAATGTATTGTGAACACGATACAGTATAATATTGTTGATCGATTAATATAAATCCGCCACTGTTATATACCAACCAAATACATTAGTTCAATGGCGAGGTCGATCTGCTAACACTAAATTTATATTATAAGAAAACTTAATAAATAATCAAAGCATCCAGACTGTCAAAAATACAATTTAGCGATAAGAGTAGGAATTGAGAAATTATTAAGAGGTCTAAAGTCGTTCATAGCATTAGTATAGCATAATAAAGCATTCTGTTCGTGATCATCGTACGATATCGTTACCGGGCGTCATATAAATTCAATTTATGGGGGGATAATGTTACGTGCGCACCTGATCAATACACATATGGTTCTCGACAACATATCTAGTTTTATTTATTTCTAGCTGTTGATCGCGACTTCGTCGGCGTGGAATTAAACATTGATGAATCTATATGTAAACATATACATATATCTGAGTGAAAAACGTTCCGCGGAAACCGTACATTATTCAGGATAAAAGCCTAAATGATGTTCCAGACTATAATCTATCTCTGTGCCAAATTTCGTCCAGATCTGTTCAGCTGGTGTGGAGTACGTGGTGACAAACGTCCATCCAAACATTCGCATTTATATGTCATATAATGATTTTTTTTATGTAATAAATATTATCCTACATAATTCCTAGTACCTTAAAGAATATGTGTACAAAGTTTAATGATGATCGGTTAAGTAGGTTTTACTACTACTTACCCCCCACTTATACCCCTTCAACCCTTTTTTCACAATAAAATGTAGCACATTTCATTTCCAAAATTTCCAAATCTATCGTTTTACCAAATTTCCTCAAAATCGGTTTAGTGATTCACGCGTAAAAGCGTTACAGACAGACAGAGCTATTTTGATATTTATAATATTAGTAGGGATTACGAAGAAATAAAAATAAAAATAAAATTATACATTCAGTCCTTTTTTAAATTAAGTATTACCTAAATTAAATAAATAAAAAATGAAATAAATAACTGTTTTATTGTCAGAAATAAAAAACAAAAACACAAACGCAACCTAACAAAGTGCATAACAAAAAGAGCCAGTTATCTTGAATTACGCCCATTTTTGCCATTAAGGATTAAGATTTAAGGAGCCCATAAAGAAATTAAAGTTTCAGTTTAATCACTGTCAAAATGTCATCTAAAATCTTAGGGCGCCCTTAAAAGATATGGACTAGATATTTGACCTTTTAGAGCTAAGTGATGATTCAGATGTAGCATTATTATAGAGTTGATTAAATAACTAATCAAATTTTACTTAAATCGTCACATACTTTTAGTGAGACGGGATTTTTTTACGCAATATGTGACAGACTTCTTAAAAGATTAACATTATCCAAGGATACTTTATTATTTTTGAGGAATAGATCACATTTTGAAAATCCTGATAAAAGGTGAAAATATTAATCATTAAATTTACCAAATTCTATTTTTTATTATTTTATGTCATCTAGCGACCTAACGAAGCAACATTGCAAAAATTTTAAAAGTTAATTTTTTCACCCGCTTTGTAATAAACACGCAATCCCGTTCAAGCGATACGTTCAGCCTAAGTAGAACCATGATCAGCCCATTAGACAATATAGATCGAAGGTCAAGTTACATTGGCAATTTAAAAATGTATATTTTTAACTTTTAACCATCATCATTTTATGGAACATCATATAGATTAAACTAAAGTTTCATTCTAATCAACTAAATAGTCATTTCATAGCATTTTTTCTGAAGAAATGTTTAACGTAACGCTTTAATTGATATAACTTTTTTATTTTTGCACCGACTTAGATGAAATAAAAAATTAATCTAAAGATTGAAACTAATTACTACACATTTGTGAAAATCGCATCCAAATCGGTTAAGCCGTTTCTGAAATTAGCGCGAACAATGTAACAGACAAACGGACAAAAATGTTAAAAAGCGTTGTTTTGAGTTCTATAGCATTGGTAAATACCCTCTGTAATAGTTCTGCTAATTTATTTTCCATGTACAGACACCGATCAGTTATGTTTTAATTATATGTATAGATATAGACAATCTGACATGAAAACATCTATTCCTTCTCACAATCTTTAATGTTATTAATGTTGTTTGGATTTAAAGGCAAAAATAAGGTGAATAGATTAAACCTTTAAGGTTCTGTTTTAAGTATTCCACTCCAGACACTAGTATGCTCCACGATTCGACTTCAGTACTTCACGAGACTATTAACTTTCTTATCTTGTAAAGTTAGCCGTACGGTCTATTAACAGTCCGAGTAGAAATAGAGAAAGTTACATTATTTCTTGTTCGAATGTTCCTAGTTTGGTGCCATTTTATTTTATGTTGACATTTCACTTGTACTAGATTTTAGAATATTCCAAATTACTTTGGTAAGAAAAGATTTGTTTTTAAGATGTAACGATATGAGTTATCATAGTGATACGTATACAAATCACCTATTTTACATGTTATGCGAAGAAGTGAGATACGCCATCTTTTATGGGAGAAAGGAATAAGCACATTGAGCCAGACAGGGGTTTAATCATTAAATCCACTGTCGAGGTATGATCAAACGGAGCCTTACGTTATAGTGACAGTCCTTCTTATACAAATAAAAGCTGTATGTGTCTAACATTGCACAAGTGAATTTTAATATTCCATGAAACAAAACAGATTTCAAATTTATATAATTTTATTTACCTATACGTCATTCAGTCATTTATAACTACGGTTCTCATTACAAAATCCATTAAATCCAAACAGGATTTGTCTTAAATCTACCAATATGTTAATAATCAGTATATCTTCCGATCCCAAGGTTCAATGACATTCAATATTAAATGGAACCCAAATGGGAATGTCCCTTTCCATAAAAAATGACATCAGTTCATAACTGACAATATTCTCAGTTAACAAACATAAAAATACAAGCGAATTGAGAACTGACGAGGTTCTCAATTCTTCTCTTTTCTCTTTTTTAGTTGGTTGGTTGGTTAAAGCAAATCCTGCATAATGTATCATTATAGTAATAAAATATTTTTTTATCATTTTAATATTGTTACTAATTAATAATTAATTAAATATTACTGAAATATATATTACATACTAAATAATATCGTAGAAAAACATAACTACGTATATTTGCAGCATTTTAAAATATATCTGCAAAGCTACTGGATAATTAGTGTTCCCAAACAATAAAAGAAAATTTTATTGTAGATACTCTAAAAGAGCTTCACGAACAATGAAAACAGTAACGAAACAAAATATTATGCGTTTTTTAATAATGTTCAATGGAATACAAATACAAATCTAGAAAAAAAATCTACCACATATTTTACAATTGAGATAAATAGACAAAGATCTTTGTCGATTTCTCTCCAAGCTACTATAAGCTATGAATTAGGTCTTATGACCTAGAAGTGATAGGGAGATGAGTCTATCATCCATGATGCAGGAAAGTGCCAACAACCTGACTAGGAAATGATTCCTAGACTTTCACAATTAAACCCAGTAGGTCGCGCTCCCAAACGTTCCAAAACGTTTTTTTTTTCTTCTTTTTTTATAATAAACAAGTTTAATCCAGCATGCGTTGCAATGCCACGAAAATTAAAGAAAATATATTAAAATACCAAAGTTATATCAAAGCATATTGCAAAAAATTTCAATGAAAACGAAAAATACTTTATTTTTATAATATTTTTTGCCGGATTCCATCGTGGGCACTCAGTCCTCAGCACACTCTAATAAAGTTTCTTTACAATCTGATTAATGATTTAGGAACACATAGAGAACAAACATAAAAATATTGAACTATAGGTTAACAAGCACGTATTTCTAAACAACGAAATGAAATCTGAGCTTTTCCTTGGGAGCATCCTTGACGCTCGATAAAATGTACTTATTCTGTAGCAACGCTTTGTCCCGCCACCGCCACGCCTAGTTGCCCGCTCAACGTGAATAACAGAAAATAATACCAACCAAGGAAAATGTAATAACGACAAAAAAAGAAAAATATAACGTTGTTTTTGTGCTAGAATAAGACATCTTGCCTTGAGGCCACCGCTAGCCATAGACATCCTTAACAATCAGATGAGGATAGAGGAGGGACTAGATAAGAAAAGTAATTTGTTTTTGTCCTTATTATCCGAGAAAAAAGATAATTACTATTTAAAAAAACTACTACTATTTAAATTTATTCTGGCGCTAACCTGATAATCCATTTTGTATTTTAATTCGTATTGAGTTATCTTGTACGTAATGAATTCGCTACGTTTAGGTTTCATTCAGTTCTTTGACCCCTTTTGGTTAAATTCTCGCATAAAGGTACTCTTACTGATAACAAAGAAAAATTACGCGCGGTATCGTAGGCAATGAGAGGTAATTGTTCTTGTCTTCATTCTCTCCGGCGCATGAATGATTATACGTTTCTTTTTTGTCGTTCTCATTTAGAATGTTTTTCTATTGTACACGTTGGTATTCGTTATTTAGTAACGAAAAATTTATAGAGTAGATAAAGTTTTATACAGATTATGAATTTGCGTAGTTCACCTTTATATATAAAAAATATTTTTTTTTGCAATTCTTGCAGTCCTATAAAATATAAGACAAAAGACGAAGAAAAAGGATTTCGTATAGGATCGAAAGGATATATAATAGGGAGAAATGGGGTAACTAAGGAAAAAGAGAGTAAGAACGACTGTGGAAATTCATCTATTATACGAAATAAAGACGGCAAAAAGTATAAGTCAAGCTATATTACGCATTTATTCCGTAAGTAATCCGCGTTAGCCGTCCCATTTAAATTCATTGTACTGGTTCCAGTAAAGGCCGAATCCATGTCGGATCTACAGTATTAGAGACCCTTATAAATTGTGATCGTATATTACACGCTGCACGTTTTTCTTTGTTGTCTTCGTTGCACTGATCTCGGAATTTATTACCGTACTATACAGTCAGGACTGACATTCTTCTTAATGACTGCAACTCTGCGACAATTTTTTTAAATGAAGTTTTGTCAAATACTTCTCAATTTCAACCATATTACCTAAATATCTACAGAAACTATTTCGTAACCCGAAGATGTCTACTTCAGCAGATTATAGTTCTGCGCGAGCCGCCCTATGTATTAAATTAAAATGTTATGTAGCTAAGTTAAGGAAGTAAAGTACAAGCCTCCGTCGGAACTAAATTGAATTTAGAACACCAAGTAAAAGCTGTTTAAAGGGTATATTGCGTTGCTACGTACAATTGCGGTGCCAACGAAATAAATATCACCGTAGCCGTTACAGCGGCCGTGCTCGTTTAATAAATATACGTATCTTGAGATAATAAACGTAACTGGTCTCGTTCCCAGAGGAATTCCGACTGAATGTGCTTGCCGATATCGTTTCCTTTATTACGAATTTACTTCTTACAACTTAGTATTGCATTTACGTTAACTCACATTTTTTTTTACAAACATATATCCTATAAAATATTCTATCTATATATATATATCCTAATAAATATTAAGATCTTTTATCTGAGTAACTCAATTATATAATTTTGTCTGTGTGTAACCTGGTATATAAAAAGAGAGCAAGCATAGATGGATGCGTGCACTATACGTTGTACAATTTAGGATACCCGTGATTTTGACAACTCACAGCAGCGAAGCGGTTGTGTAAAATCGTCAATGAATCTATTCGATTTTGACTTCATTCTCATAGAACTTGGTATCAATAGCTTCATGGTTAATTCTGCATGGACTGTTAAGCGAAACGAACTATTTTCTTCTATTCAATTAATAATTTCGACTACGCGAAGCTACACAACAGGTACTAATCTATGTGTTAACAATAAAAAAACAATAATTGGGTGTCATGGTTTTTGCGGTTAAGTGGGTAATATATAATAAAAAAATAACATTTACAAAAATTAATTCAGTTACCCAAATTATAGATTGCTTTAATTTATTTAAATACCGATTTTCGATAGTTCATGGTTGTTCGACGTGAGCGGAAGTTCACCTCACTATGATTTCCATTAACGAAGTACGAAATTATTTGTACTACATTTTACCGAATTAAAGATGATACTTCGTAGGTGTGAACTGTTAAAATCTTAAATTTTACAAAGTATAACGTAAGGTTGTGAAAAAACGGAAATGTATTTGGAGACCGTAGCAAATGTTTATAGTATTTCTTCCTCCTCTAACGTTATTATTATTAATACTGTAGTACTAAATGTGTAGTAATATTTGTTTTAATATAAAGCTTATTCTAACCTATTTTCTTGCAATTAGGTAATCCTTGACACTATTCTCATCACTACTAACAATGAGAATAACAATGAAACTACAATACAGTTAATTATCTTGCACTAACAAGATATCTGTCACCAAGTAACAATATCTGAATGCCCTTAAATAAACGATAACATCTACAGTTCCAGCAGCAATGGATAACAATGGGGCTCATCCAACCCTTAAGCGACAGTTCTATTCTCAGCGGGCTTGTCATTGACCCAATTGCAAGTCGACGAGCGTTGGGCGTCGGGCGAGGCTTGCAGCTAGCTAGTATTCAACTAAATTAATTTTAATATAGGTAAATGGCTCAATGTAAGCCCCGTGCCAGGCTCGACGCCGCGCCGCATTGCTGTCTTTGCCACGAATTCATTTGAAGCCGTTGAAACTTCTTCCTTTTTTTGTTGTTCGTTAACTGTTCTTATTTTGTGCCAAATTACTACGGCCTGAGATATTTTGATGAATATATTAACTGATAAACCTGCTAATTCTTACTGTACGAAGTGGCCTTTTGCAAATTACTATTAGGAACTGACGATTACGCCAATGTAATGTGGACAACGTTTAGATAAGCCCGTGTAAGTCGCTGCAGTTGATAATAATTACGCAGAAGGAATATTATACAACATTACTTCGTTAACATTATTACGATAGTCACAGCTACATTTTGAAAACAAGTCGTTGGAAAAACGAATGAACTGTTAAAAACTATTGAATTAAACTATATTATTTTACAAATATGTATCGTTAATTTTGTACGGTAAATTTTTTAATTTTATGAAAAGGTTCACTATTTATAATATCAACCTAGTTTTTTTATAAGCTATCTAATAACCGTAAGTATTACAAGTACGTAACATTCGTAATGATTAGGTTACGACTTTGGTGTCAACTTATAAGGTTGCTCGGGCGGCCTTATTTCGCGAATGAAATTTCCATTACACTTGTATAATACTTCGTCGGAATTATATTTTAAAATTTATAGGTGTGTATTTACGCATACGCACGTGTAGTTGGATGTAAGAGAGCCAAGACCATGGCCAATGGAAATCCTTAATCTCTGCCTACACCTCTGGGTTACGGGCATGAGAGCTTATTAGCAATTATTTGAAGTTATATTTCGTATTAAGTTAATTTGGTTCACCTTGTACCTGATTAAGCCTATTTTTGTCTGGATACCATGTTAGTTACGCCCACATACATAAGCCGGGTTTTACTCTAGAGACTCTAAAAATAAAGTCCGCAAGGGAGGGAAAATATAGAAGAAGGTTGTTTTTACGCCTTACAGTAAATTATGGCTAGAACATGAATACATCATTTCGTTATTTGTGGTCGTGAATATTCCGCTCGTTATTGCTGGTAGATTATTTATGAAGTAATCTGGAACTTCGTACCCGTGTGACTTTTTAATGTAGTGATTTTGTAGAATTATTATATAGTAT
Source organism: Papilio alexanor hazarajatica (assembly GCA_018246295.1). Taxonomy (NCBI): domain Eukaryota; kingdom Metazoa; phylum Arthropoda; class Insecta; order Lepidoptera; family Papilionidae; genus Papilio; species Papilio alexanor. The sequence goes on from DWLR01005552.1 coordinate 9,645, forward strand.
TGTTTTTAAATTTTAGAAGCCAATAATTGGAATACTTACTATCAAAATAAAAGTAGGTTCATAGTTCAAAATTCATCTGTTTTTCTGTCAGCTCTTTCTCTAATGTTAAAATAAACATATTAAATCAGTTTTAGAGCCCAAAATCTCTACTATTATTACAATAAAGTATTTATCAAAATAAATTCAAAATACAAAAACTGTATTTTCGTATTAAACAGTTAATTAAAACAAAAATTCCTTTATAAAAGCAACCGTAGATACACTGCTATAATATTATAAATCAGGCACAAAGCATCTTCGTAGCAATTTCGTAGCCACCACAAAGCGACCGTAGAAACGTTTTCTTATAAAATTATTTTAATGAAATACAAAATTAAAAGTTATTTCTCTTTAGAAGTTAAAAATAAATGTTTATACTATTCACCATTAACGGAGATAATTAGGCGACTAACAAGCTCATTAGGTAATATGTATACCAAAAATGTAGAGTTGGTTAAATTGATTAATTAAAAGTAAACAAGCTATATGGTCTGGTCCATAAGATCCGCAGCTGTTAGATGAACCTTTGAACTACCGTGAATTCAAAAAATACCAACATGAAGTAGAGGTAATGCTATTGCAATTCTTGTGATGATAAAGGTGTTGCGGGCCCTTCTATACTCTCTTTTCTTTTCTTTCTTTTACGTTATTCCCTTCTCTATCAAATATGAAGGCCATGTGATCATAACAATTCTACTGCAAATCTGAATTAGTGGATTACTTCGCAATACGTGAGATGCTTGTTAATTTATCGCCTTCTACCATAAATAACCTATGTTTGGAATATTTTTGGACGTTTTTTGCTTTTTAATGTGAAAAATTTTATTATTTGTTTATTTTGTAACTTTACTCCATAAAGAGCTAACTGAGTCTAACTTAAATCAATAAACTTTGTTGTTCCTGACTATCCTATTACGGTATCACTTAGTATGGATTTAATCTCGTTTTATTTTGTATGGATAAAAGTATTTTATTATTGATTTGACCGTCCTCTCTTTTGTATAACCTAATGTTGTATATTGTTTTAGTAGTGATTTAAATATTTATAAGAAAAGAAGAAGAAATATAGTAAGTGTAATCAAGGTACATTCAACTTTTGTTGCGAGACAATACCCCCGACAATCCTCATATTTATACAACTTAATCAACAAAGAAATTAATATTTACCCCCTCAAAT
>DWLR01005553.1:0-10857 GCA_018246295.1 Papilio alexanor hazarajatica
TAACTGTAGCATAACAAAAACTATGTGATCACTGCGTCTTGTAACTAAATTGATTTTATTTCGAGTTTTATGATATTGCGGATAGACACGTCCCTTAAACTTCGGATGTTTAAACAAAATAAAAAAAAATGGAAAAGGCAGTAAAGATTATTAGTTAATTTACAGTGGTTATGAGCGATTTTGGTTCATTGTAACTGAAATGGTAGGAAACATGAGTTTTATTTACAGAAGTAATAAGCGATTCTGTTATTGTTATTTAAATGACGAAATTGCTCATTTACCAAAAATGACAATATTCTTGTTCCACATGCTGATATATATTTATATAAATTTATGAAATAAAAAAAATAAAGATTAATATCTTTAATTTGTTTAAAAGAAACTAGCAATTATAATCATACATTTATAATAGAAAAATGAATATACAATTAGGTTCTCATATTTTCCATAAACATTTAGTTACATTTAAAAAAAATATCGATATCCTATCGATTATGTATCGCAATCTCTAGTAATGGAGACAATTATTTTAAAGAAATATGACTGTGATATAGTAGCAGTTCTTGCGAGATCGTCAAATTAGTGTCTCTATTTTTACTTTATGTTTATGATACGTTTTATATTTAGCATGTTATTAGCATTTGTTTTTTGAGTACGACTGAATTGTTGAAATGTAACAGAAATTAGTTCAGAGTTTAGAAATTAAAGGCGCGAATCTTGTACGTTTTAGGTTATTACACAGTTGAAATATTTATAAATAACGTTATTTTTAAGCTTTGATCTTTTTGTAAAAACATGCGTTGTAGTAAATTTTACGCATAGGAAAATATTTAATGACCAAGGCAATAAAGCGTTATACGCTAGCGTGTCTACGAACAATGCTATGCGCAGACACTATTGATTTTGTAGCAATAGAGATGCCGGGTAAATTTACAGAATAATAATAACATTTAGGTTTCCCTACTGCGGTAGTCATTAATAACGTGTGATAAAAGTTACGCACTGACAAAGAGACTTCAAATTGTGTAATTTAATAAAATAAAATCTTATTTGTAGAATTAGTACGATAGTGTTATGATATATGACTAATAGTAAATTAATAAATATTTAATAATCATAAATTTATTTCAAAACCTTACCAGCGTAAATCTATAAACTCAACATTGGTTATCGGAAAAAAATCACCACAAAAATTCACCGGATGTTATAAATCTAACATAATCATGATTACGCAATTTTTGTTTCTAACTCTTTTCTATAAATTTTCGCGGAAATTAGAATGCGTCGGTTCCATTTTATGCGGGAATTCGGCAACAACCGCACGTCAAGCCGATCTAGACTGTCGATGTTGACAGCACTGCGATTTCAGTCACCCGAACAGAAAGTTAAATATTTCCAGATAACTCTAAAATTTGCTTTCGAACATTGACAAATCCACAACATTAGTAAAAGTAATTCTTACACAGTCTTAGTATATAGTGTATATAGTAGCAATAAGAAATTTAAAGTACATGTAAAAGTTAATATTTATTATAATAGAAACATTTGAATTTACACATTAAAAAAATCTACTCATAACGTACGTACTAAATATGACTGCAATAAGAATGGTTAGTTTTCCCCAAAATGCTCAAAACGATAATGATTAGGCAACATTGCAAGTCGGCTATTGGTTGCACGATGCCGCTATGCGGAGATGAGTAAGACTTTATCGATGGTGTATTTAAACCATAGGTCTTTAAAGACCGACTCTCCAGAGTAACTTAAAATACTTACAAATGTTATTACATCTTACTTATGAAGTAGCCGTATGACAGCATTCCGAAATATAATAATGAAAACTTCTGTGTCTAAAAAAATCTTTAAAGTTTGTAAGCTCATATTATCCAAGTAAATGTCTCCATTTATTCATGATCCCGAATCATCACAAATAACCACCATCGGTCTAAATGTGCTCAATTTGGATTCAAAATCAACGTTAGTTTACTGCATCGTATCCTAGAATTAGGAAACGTTTCTACTTATAATTTAAACAGAATAAGGTTCAAAATGGGGAGGCCACGGATGGGGACCAGAAGCGTGGGGCGTCTTTCTTCCAGATGGACCGATGACCTCGTGGGGTTGGCAGTCGTTGGATGCGATGTGTGAAGGACCACATACTGTGGAAGGCATTGAAGAAGTCTAATGTCCAGCAGTAGAATGATATAGGCTGGTGATGATGATGGTTATAAAAAAAAGTAAAAAGTTATAAACTTCATACTCTTTGCGTTTCATTATAAATATTTCATATAATTTCAAGCAAACTTCAATATTATAAGCGAAGTCGAGACCACTACTTCTAAATACTCGATACTCGTTCGTTCTGTTTTATTATACTTAGTATTTAGAAGTATTCAGTGAGGTTTACGATGTGTACCAATGTACATGAATAATTGAAAATATCAAAGTTAGATAACAACCCCACAGATGATAGCACCAATGACGACTGGGACATATTTTGCGCTAATATTTTTAGGAAAATGTCAAATACACTAGTAAGTGTGACACATTCTAAAACAATATCTTATTTTTTATAAACCTTCTTCCATAAAAAAAAATCTTTTTACTTAGGTTTATTGTAAAAGCTTCATGAAATATATGTGACTCTAGATGGCTCACAGAAGAATTGAAATTTTTAATAAATATGACTGGGTATTATTAAAACGCAGGCATAATTTTTCACCATTGTATATTTGATGACCTTGTATGAGTTACATCAAAAATGATATTGAATAACAGGTGAATACGCACAATTATTTTGTTATTTCATACGTAATGTACTTATAGTACTTGCAAAATGCACTATCATAGATCATAGTATAATAAACGCCTTTACTAAACTTAGAATGTTAGATGTAACTAAAATATGCCAAAGTTATACATCAATTCTTTCAAACATTCGAGCCGTTCTGGGCCTCTCATAGTTTTGATTTAATAAAAAAAATAAACAACAAACAAAAAAATACATCAACTTTAGGTCCAAATTTTAGTGTTGGTCATTTATTGTACTTAGGGCGGGAATACAGTACAAATTATAAACCGAAACTTTTGTATAATACGAATAGCGATTTTTTTATCGATTTAAAAGTTTTGGGGAATGCTTCTGCATAGGTCATACACGGCAGAAAAAAGAGAAAACAAATATAAATCAAAGATGTGAATAAAATAAATAAATAAAACTAATTGGTTTTCAGTTTAGAAGACACGATAACATCAAACTCCATTAAATTACAAATGAAATACTTCGTAAACGTGCATGTAAACAATAGTGAAAATTTCACTATAATTCAATCTTATAAGCCTTTGCAATTGAATAGAAAAGGTTATTTATGTTACGATAGGTTCTTTTTACCCGACTGAACCGAAGGAGAGTAATGCGATTCGTCTGTTCCGTTTTTATATGTAGGTATGTTTGTTCTACTGTGACCTCCTGTAGCCTAAATGAGTCCATCGATTTAGAAGAGTGAAGTTTAATTAAATTGGTATTCATCCCCGGAGTGTCACAAGTTGAATGAGTCAATCGTGTTTTTGATTTTTCAAATAAATTATTCTTTTTTTTTGCAATATATACGAGACCACACAGAAATGATAAAGCCATATTTCTCTCGACTACCCAGGGTGGGTATTAACTAAAGAGATAAGAGGATATATTTTGTGTAACTAAATCTAGTTGCATATATTTTGATATTTTTTTATTACCTACCACAAATACAAAAAAAAAACTACGACAAACTATCATGATATCTGATAAACTTCAACTCCACTTCCAAGTCTTCATCTATTAGGAAATAGGGCTGTTAAGTGCTTTTCAAGGTTTCTGGATAACGCATTGTTAATTAAAATATGGTGGCCAGGATTAAAATAATCCGTCCGTAAAATATTGGGCACCTTCAGGATTTTTTTTTCAATGTTTAAAAAATGTGTATTTCAATTTTTCGTTAGTTTTGTACCACAATGTTAACGCATAATCTTGTAGGTATCATATATTTATTTTTGCTTAATTTTTCCCAGTATATCCAAACAATGAATCCAATAAGACTAGACTGTCAAATGATGCAATTACTAAATACTGGCCAATACCAAGTTAAAACTGTTCGTGTTAAGAAAAAATAAAAAGATGTAACATTATGCTTAATTTATCAACCTCCTTGATTTCCGACAGATAGAAGACTTGTCACACTTCGTCTAAACGCAATCCATACAAATATTGATACGATGTAAAAATTTAAGTTACACTAAAAATAATTCACTACCCTGAATAACTTACAGTCTACTTTAAACACTAGATAAGCGGTAAAAAATGTTTTTGTAAAAGTAATAATTCTATCTAAATTAATGAATTACTACGTACAGGCGAAATCATTATCATAGTCATTAAATGACAAATCATTAATCCTCTATCTGTATAAAAAAATAATAAGGAAAACGAACTTTGAATAAGTTTGGCTACTTTTAAGATTACTTTAAACATATTAATGATCAGAAATAAAAAATGAGCTTTTGTACCTTTATCAAGATTCCAATGCTTTTTTTTTTGGTAATTTGTACTATTAATAAAATAAATGATAAAAATAAAATAATATTAACAGTATTTTTAAACATGTTTTAAAAGTCACGATCATTTTAAGGATACACAAAGAAATATATATAAAGTACAATACAAATAAATGATGACAATAAAAAATCATATGTGTACCAAAAACCTCCAATCAACTGAAGTTAAAAAATATTAAGTTAAAACATATTTTCGGGAAGCTTGTTGGTGGACCAAATGGGATAAAATAACTACCGACACACCTACTAAGAGAGGTGGGTGAAATTAATTTTTAAAACTTGTACTTTAACAAAAAATCTTATTGAAACCTATACATCATTCCAACCCAAAACCTAAATTTATAAACAAATCGCATACCTCACCTCTTATGCTAATCTTTTTAAATTCCAAAATATTTGCGAAACCAAATTTTTCACACTTTACCTTATAACATATTAAAATTATAAATAATTTTATAATAGGGTATTCAACTTCAATTTATCTCATTATTTCCACAAAATGACAATTTCGATGAAAATATTAATTAGTACATTGGCCGCCACCTAGAGTAAGTGATATTTACCTATCTCATAAAATAAAAATTAATGTTTGTACGTTTGTCCTCTATGCGTTCCTAAATCATTGACAGATTGGGATAAATCTTTGATAGTATCGAGGACGCCCGCGAGGCGTCTCAGGCTTTCAGGGGCGTTTTGAGTTTTTTGTTTTAGATGAAACTTAATGCTTTATTCTTTTTACATTTTAGATTGTTCTTACTTTAACAGGCCTTGATATTCTTTTGACTTTCATGATTTTTCTTATTTAACGTGGCAATCCAGTGCATGCCATGTTCAGGTAGTTTGTTTATAAAATTTAGGTTTTTAGTTGGAATGAATTGTAATCAAACTGTCATATTTCACATAAACCTCCTTTATTCTTTTAACAATGCGATTGTAAATTTTATTTACCTACGAATTTACTTTTCTCAATGGTTTTGTTATTTGATATAGAACAAATCCACTACGATCTTAATCTAAAAAAGTAGAGGTCACACTGTGCTGCACTAGTTTCATATTAATAGCTGCAATTGTTAATAAATATTTTAAAACATTAAAATTTTGTTACTTTTATAGGAAGAGCGTCGACAGAACTGAAATAATTTAGTATGTAAATGCAAACAAATTTCATATCTTCCAGATAAAATTTATAATAAATAATTTTCATGCGAAGGTCGATTTTAATATTATATTTTATAATTTTAACCCGACTAACTTAAGAGTGTAAAATTATCGCGCGTGTGTATTGCATTGTGACCTCCTGTAACTTTTGTTATAAATAAATAAACTTAAATGGTTTGACCGAATTTTAAGGGTAAGGGATAAGATTGGTTATTATTCTTCCCCGAAACGCAGAGCTATTTCTTATTCGGTCAGTTTTTTGTTAGTCTTATAAATTAACAATTTTTAAATGTAACAGCTGTTTTACACTTGCTAAATTACATATTATCCATCACAAAATTTCACAGCGGCTTTCTTGTATAGTGCAAAAAAAAGTTCACGTAGTTACAGAATGTAACGAGAATAACAAGCATATAGTGTAACTTCGTCGTTCTAGAGACAGCCAACAAATGCCACCGGCACAGAAGTATGACGCGTTTACAAAACATGTAGTATGGTTTATAATTGGCGAAATTATAGTAGAGCATTTTTATGTTAGCACTCTTCTTTGTATAAAAAAATAAGATATACATAGTTCTGGATAGATCATAGTATTATTAATAAGTGCTTTTGGTCTTATCAACAAATCACAAGTTTTTTTTACCGATTTGTTCTCTATCGGTTAATTTTTCATCACAGTACATGGTTCACTTTGACTTCGTCGTGTAAGATTAAGGGGCATTTTCACAAAAAAAAAAAAAAACATTAAGCAAAATATTACCATCGTGGCCGAGAATATTGCTTAGAATTTAGGTGAATAAGTTTTCCATGAAATCTTTAATTAACTTAGTAAAAATGGTCAAAAGAAATGTTTTTAAAACCAATTTCTTTTCTGTTTTTTATAATATTCTGATAAATGAAGCGTATTTTTTTTCATAATATTTCAATAGATTCTTTTTAATTGTATATGAGACGGAATTTTCATGAATTACTGTTTTTTTTTTATTTTTAAAGATCGTTAGATACGATTAAATATTATTTAAGTTACACCTAGAGAATAATATGAACACATAACATACCACGTGGCAGAGTTACTACGTTTTTTTATTATCATAGGTCGTTAGCGGATATGGGGGGGGGGGGGTGCTAGGAGCTTTACCCACCTTTCACAATCTCCTCTACGTCTTCCGTGACATATTTTAAGCAAACGTCATAATTATTATAAGTATTTTTTAGCGAGAATTACATTGGCTTGTTTTGATTTTAAATAAATTTTGAGATAAAAATTTGAATATGGTCAAGCCCCCCCCCCCCAAATCCTGGATCCGCCACTGTTATAGATTAAACATACTTGAAATACAATTATGTTAGTTACAAAATTAGATTATACCATCTCTCAAGATCATTTTTTAGAAAAATAGACACGCATTTTTAACACAGATCCGTTGACTCAAGTCGTATTTGCCAGTTTTGTTGTGCTACCCTCGTATTCAAATTTTTCAATTTATTTATTTTAGCATAAGTAAAGATAGAATTTTTTATAGTCAGAGAAGAATTGAAGCGTGTTAGATTATTTACGGATAGCGTGAAATGTTACTTCGTAGTTAATTTTGCATATGAGCTTTATGATGAGAAGTGTCGAAAATATATTTATTCTTCATCTTGCTGCCTATTTTCAAGGGATTTTCTCCTTTTCCTTTCCTTTGTCAGGTTATTAACTTAAATACTTGTTCTGTACTTTTCTCGGGCGTTCTTCGATGATTTTCTATCAGCGAGCGACCAGCTTCGATGAAGATGTTGTCGGACCCAAATTGTAATGAGCTACATGAAGGAGATCTGTGAACAGTTTTAGTCTCCTTTATAGTAACTCCATCGATTAGACAAGGAACTGTAAAGATGTCAAGAATTGGCCATACGAATGAATGGTCTGAAATTATTTTAAAAGATAGCAATCGGTGTATGTAATTTTTTTTTTCGTTAAGTTTCAAAAATGGTTCTCTTTCAAAAAAAAAAAAAAACACATTTTTATGGAAACCTAAATACATGATTAAAATTGAAAGTTTTGACATGAGAAATTTATGTTTCGAAAGTGTTCATTTGGATGAAGTTGGTGCAATAATAAGCACAAAAAGCTTAAAGCTCGATGGTATAAAATACCAGTGGCATCGCTTTTAGGGGCACGAGTGTTTATTGTATAGAACTAACAGTTGTGGTATCGTGCGCCGGCGGGTCTCATATGATGGCGCAGCAGCGGCAGTAGCGAGGCCGCGCGCCGCCGCCCGCCGCCGGCGGCGTCACCGGCGCGAAGTACGCGTGCACTTTGATGTTGGGCAAGTGGCTCTGTAACACACAGATTGAAACGCGTCACTGCCTGATTTGTTGTAGATTGTAAATATCGTTACTTTAAAATCTAACTAGCCTTGTTATAGACTGTACGCAAATCGTGAATGATACAATAATTGACATTTCAAACACAACAAAACTATTTTTCTTTGATATACATCTTTTTACGAGACTGACAGAAGGGTAAAATACTTCGAAGGTTTATATGTCTCCTGTAGCCTAGATAGATCGACCAATTTTGAGGTCATTCAATTTATTTTTTTCTCCGAGGTACAGTCAGGATTATTGCTATTTAGTTTAAATATTGCTTATTGTACGCAATAGTCCATAAAAGCATAAATACAAAGTTCTAGATCGTTTGTTATAATTTTGATATTGTCTGCTTACCCTCAATTTCCTTATCGCATTCCTCGTTACCATCTGACAGTCGTAAAGTTCGATAAGTTGCAAGTTATGACACGAAGTTAAATGCTCTAAAGCCCCGTCCGTCACCAAGGGGCAATTGTCTAATCCTATAAACAATAAATACAAGTTATAGAAAACTATACTTACAGATACCTAGAAACGTAAACAGAGATTATGTACATGTATTCATGAATTTTATTGATATTATAAAATCTGCTAGTAATCCACTTTTGTATTTTTTTAAGTAGAATGCAAATCTATATTTAGCATTAAGAATTAATTTTATCATAGTTATATAAAATGTTGTATAGATTTTGTGTCAATAAATAATATAATTTGATAGTATTTTTTTTGCGTTTAATAAACTGTATCTTACCTAAAACAGTTAGATGCTCTGCCGCACACGGGGACATTGACAGCTGTTTGATTCCATAGTCAGTTATTAGCTCGCAGTGAGAGAGCGTCTGGAAAAGATAGCAGTACAACAATCTACATTAATGATTAGTAATAGTTATTTAAAAAAATAAGAAACCCTATGATTATCATCATTGGAAGCATATTACCACATACATATTTTATATATACATATTACGATGAACGGATATACATACGCACGAAAATTGTTACTCTGGGTCAATTGGGTAAAATACATTTTTTTTAATATTTATGTCTATTTTTATTTATTCATAAGGAGGGTTTTCGTCAGGCAGGCGGCCGGCCGTTTAAACTATAGCCAAAACCAGTTGCAGTATGGACTACAGTAGAGTCCAGGAAATATGGAAGAGCAGTACATACTGATCGCCAATCCGTCTGCCAAGCGTGGCGATTATGGCACATTCCCCCCAATGATGCAGTCGTAACGACCCGGCCGACCAGCGAGTGACGAAATGGCTGGAAATGAATATCTTTGTAATAACAGGTGAGACAATGAATAGAGCGACTTACCAATTTCTCGAGTCTCGGACAGCCCATTGAAAGGTGTACCAAGGTAGTGTCCGTTATAAGAACACATTCTTCCAAATCCATACGCTCTAGCATTCTGCAATTCTGTTGAAATATATATTTTTATTTTAAAATGGAAAAAGTATAAAATCGACAATGTGCAAATAAAATTTAACATTTACATCTGTTTTCTAGCTATCTTCAAACTGTTAAGTATCGTATAAAAATGCACGTGCGTGTCAAAGTGTCACGTATGTACGTGTGTCTGTACGTACGTATGCGTGCGTGCGTGCACGTGTGTCACGAGTGTGTGTGTGTGTGGCGCGTACCCTGGCCAGCGCCTGGAAGCCGGCGTCGGTGAGCTGGGTGCACTGCGCCAGCTCGAGCGTGGTGAGGTTGGGGCAGCGCGCCGCGAGCGCCGCCAGCGCGCCGTCCGTCAGCCGCGAGCACCCCGACACGCACAGGCGACGCATCGCACCGCCCAGCTTGCATATCGAATCGTCCGTTAAATTCTAGGGAATAAAAAAAATTTATATACAATACAGATATACACAAGTTTTTGGGTAATTAGTTAAACAGGTCATAAAAACCAAACATATTATTAGAAAAAAATTGAAAATACTATAGTTGTTTTTTAAATAAAATTAAAAAAATATAAGAAAAAACGTTTTAAGTGACGAGTACTAATTTTGTTTTTTTTTTTTAGAAAAAATCTTTAACATTGTAAAAACCCTTGAGTAAGTGAAGACTTCGAGATAAATAACGTAAGACTGGCAGCCGCTGTGACTGTAGGCGGTTTTGGTATGAACAAAAAGTATATTTATAAACTAAACCATCATGACCCACGTGATCACTTCACCCACATGTCCTTCAACCCTAGTAAGTAGTTAAATTAAGTAGCTTACCATGGCAAAGTTGACAACAACTTTTTGCCACATCTATTACCCAAATAAATATATGCGGAATAAAAATTACAAAAAAAAAAAACAGCTAGGAAAGTAAGGAAAGTAGAAAAGGCGTACGAAGCCGTGTGCAACACCTAGTTTATTTATAAATATTTATAGTTATGCTATATCACATTACAAATCTATTAAACCCAAGCAGGGCTTGTCTTTAATCTTCCAATATGTAATTTTTCGGTATATCATCGAAACCCAAAGTCCAATGACATTAAAAATTAGATGGGGGTCCCATTTACTTTACCCACTTACGAAAGTCCCCTTTCAAACAGAAGAAACATTTTTGAAGTTGGTTCGGAAATTATGAAGTATTGAACAAACAAAAATAAAATATAACCGAATTAGGAACCTCCCTTTTTTTAAGTCAGTTAAAAACAACATAGTGTTTATGACAATAAACTTAAAGCTAATATAATTTACTTATACTCACATCACAGCCTTGCACATTGAGAGCTTCTAAGTCCGGACAATGAGTAGC
>DWLR01005554.1:0-10857 GCA_018246295.1 Papilio alexanor hazarajatica
CGTAATTTTTTAGTGCCATTTGTAGGTTTTTTTAAGTACATTTTCAGCTTTTCTAAATGAGCTTTAAATTTTTTTTTACACAAAAAGGTGGCAAACGAGCAGGTGAGCACCTAAGTGACCGCTAACCATAAGCATCTACAACAAGCGTATGCGAGTTGTAGATGCGTTGCCTGCCTTTAATCGACAGAGCCCTCTTCTTCGACAGAAAAATTTACATTTCCTTTTCCTATCCATCCCTTCCCTGTCAATTTTTTTTATAGAATAAGGGAGGCAAACGAGCAGCGGGTCGCCTAACATTAAATGAACCGGCGCCCATGGACATCCGCAACACCAGAGAAACTGCAGATGCATTGTCGGCCTTTAAGGAGGAAGTACACTCTCTTCTTGAAGGTCCCTAAGTCGTATCGGTTTGGAAATACCGCTGGAGACAGATCATTCCACAACGCGGCTGTGCGAGACAGGAAGATCCGCGAAAACCGCACGGTTGTAGGATGCCAACCACCAAGGTGGTGCGGATGGTAGCTGGAGCTCTGTCGTATTGTGCGGTAACGAAACCCAGCGGCAGAGATTGTTCCAAACAGTTCTTCGGACCACTCCCCATAATACATATGGTAAAAAATGCAAAGAGACGCGACGTCTCTCCGCAATGCCAGAGGATCAAGCCGATCAGTAAGAGCTCGGTCGTTGACCATTGGAGTTGCTCTTTCTTGTATGCGGTCAAATGGAAAAAGCTGGTATTTTGGAGCTCCAGCCCAGAGATGCGAGCAGTATTCCATGTGAAGCAAATTATTATCGTATTATCGAAATTATCGTCCCTTTCTTATCATTGCCTTATTAGAAAAAGGGCGGTAAAGGAAAGAGTAATAAAATTAGGCCCCCAGCACTTCAGTCATCAGATGAAACGTAGAATACTTTTACTTTACGCCTGTCTTCTGAGAGGTCGTGGTATTTCACTGGTCGAGCGACGCCCGAATGTTGCTTGCAATAGATGATGTTGGGACTCTATTGTGTGTGAATTTTTAGGTATATTATGCTCCTTCGGTAAATAGTTCTTTTTCGATACATATCCACAATGCATCCGCAACTTTTACTTTTTAAACATTGACTAAAATGTTCGTTTTCCGAATTTGTCATTCATATGACAGACAATTTTTTTATTAATTATAGACGTTATTTCTGGCTATTGTGTATCAAGATCACCATAGTATATAATCTTGAGGCAGAAGTGAATATGTGTTTTTTGTTTTAAAAAAAAAGCATAAAACTTACACTGACATTACTCTCTTTCAGTTATTTATACGGCAGGCAGGCAGTACGCAATAAAATATCTTTAATATCCTTAAGTATCTTTTCGAAACTATTTCCTAGCGAAAGTGAAGATACGGCTCCAAGTAATTTAATGGAACTAGAAGTTTTACCTATTTCTTGTCACTTGTGGAGCTTAAAAGAACGTCGGTTTTTAATTAAAACATCCATTTAATATCTATCTGTTTCTTATTGTTATTCATACTTATTATGTACAAATATGTGCTTCGTCTCCCCAAAAATAAATCAATCAGTTACTACGCTAATATATAGAACATGCTGTTTCATCTCCGGTAAATTCTATTCAATATTGACTTTGCTACTTGCGTCTAAAGATGATAACAGGATTGCACTTACCTGACGATGAAAACGAAATGAAAACTTAATACATAATTTATTGAACACTTTCATATACATTTTTAGTAGAGCTTTGCCGCAGTTAGTTGTAAGTCAATTATTATCCTTTATTTAATTTACACTTTAATGCCAGCATGACATATGTATACATATTAAAAAGGTGTCAGAAATAGTATCTATTTATATGTTATTATGAACTGCTCTGCAGTTCTTTTTTGTGCCAAATAAGCACGTTTACTCTTAAATTAAAAAAAGTACTGTTTAAGTTAAAATACTTGATAAAGAAATTTTTCACTTTTCATTTGGCGCTTACAAAAATAATTTTTGGTATCCAGGGCACGCGTGTTAGAGAGAGGGCAGAAATGTTTGCTCAGCTGATGTTTGTAATGTTGTGTGCCGGATGCTGCGCCACGCGCCGACTTGCCTTAATTTGAATTTTAGTGTGAACATTTCAAGCTCCTCCGTAGTGTGTGTTTTTATAGAGGGAAGAAATGAGCACTGCGCACCGTCAGACGTGGGAGTCACACGTCTGGTGAGTCGGACTCGACGTCATTGGTGTTCACCTATCCTAACATGAGGTCCATAATAATAATAGTAACACCGCCCGGATTGTCCGCCAGTTTTTTTCCCCTTCTAGCTAACCCTTGGCCGTCTGGCCTCCCCTGCGGAGGGAATCCCGTCTGGTTAGGATTTATTTATTCATGTATTTTATATATCATTTAAGTTTATTTCTTTACTTTATCTTTTATATAATGTTTTTAATTGTTATACACATACTTAATTACGTATTTATTTTATGTACATTGTATATACATACTTACATATACCGAAGCAAATGGAGACAATATTTTCACCAAACAGAGTAATAATAAAGCCTTTCAGGCCATGAAGGCCTTCTCCATCTTGTTCCAAGCAGTTTTGCCTATTCCTAGGGTCACCTAACTTTTTGATATTGATAATTTAAATTCCCATCAGCAAGACATATAGTAGGTATTTCCAACTTTTGTGTTTTGTCTGATAAATGAGGTGCTTGTTGCCTAACCAGAAGACCTTCTTCTATCCAAATTTCTTCTTAATTTATTCTTCTCTTTTACTACATAAAGGCTCATGTGTTTGTAGGTTGTATCTATGGGCAACGGAGATCACTCGTCAGATAACCCGCTTGCTAGTGGGCAACCCTTCTAACATAGCTTATTAATACATTTAATTGATTTATTATTTATAATACATATATGTACAAATATAAAAAGTAATAAAAACCATCATCTCTCTGCCCTTGCCCACCTATGTAGGGTCGACGCAGAATGTACTACATTGTACTACTTCCATATCTCCTAGACTCTATTTTTTGTTGGAAATTATTAAAAAAAAATGAAAAAAAAAATATGCAATTTAAAATCATGAGAGAGCTATTATATTTAATACGCAAAGGAATTACAATGTAAAACGGCCAAATAAAAGCACTCTCTTATAGTTTACTTTACACTGGTAATGTATGTAGTGTGTTTTAGTTTTCAACATTCGCTGTGTGAATTTTACAAGAGTATACGTAAATATTATGTCCAAGAATACACCAGTGACACTTGCAGTTGCAAGTAAATTCTTTGAACTAGAGCAGCTCTCCCGACCTCTACGTAACAATAGCTGACTTGCGCCACTTAAAACCAAATTGATTTAATCTACTTCGCCAGCACAAAATTATATAAACGCGTTATAATAAGTTAACGTAGTTTGACCTCAATTAATCTTTAGTTTTAAGTAGCTTTCATAGAAAATATATAACTAAACTAAACTAGCGAACGCACGAGACGTTGTGTTGCATGAATTTTGACTTGCCTTTTATTAGTGGATTCAGCTAACTTTTTTCGTTAATTCTTTGCATCTTTTGGATTAAAAAAAATTCTACCAGCCGATGGCCGCGACATCTATCTACCGTGAATTTTGTCGTATACAATTTCCAACAAGGCACTTGGTTCGATTTTCACAAGTAAAAATAAGTTCATTTCATTGTTTAGTTTTTAAAGTCAAGCGTATTTAAAAGTAAGTGTAAGCAATCAGATTTCTTTTCCTTCTTTAGAAGGTTATATTCTGATTAACTAAACCCTTAAAATATAAGATACACTAATTCTCGTAACTACGAGAGCCGTAATAATGCCACAATACTATAAACTATAAAATTGGCAAAATACACCAATAAATCATCCCCTAAATATTATCGTGATAATTAAATTAAACGTGGCAACTGCTTTAATACATGTATTAACAAATATGTTTCATCTTATGTAAAAATTCATAGTGTAATTAAAATAATAGTTGTTTACTAAATGAGGTCTGAATTCGATATAGACTGAAGAGACTGTGATTGCACGTTGTAAGCTCAATACATTAGGCGTTTATATTGATATTATTCACATAGATAAATTAAAACAGGCGTAATAGCTTTTTGTTTGAAGGTGCAAAAAATAACAAATGAAGTTTCATCTTTTGCAGCCTCATAGCAAACAATTCAGAATTTTTTTTTCATAAAGCGCACAAATACTGCTTGAATAAAATGTAGCCCGCTTAATAGTGAATGCAAAAAAAAAAAATTTTGTGGCAGGTATAAATAATTCACGCCGTAAATAACACCTAAATACTACGTAATAATTTACATGTGAATTTTGCCGCTTTTGTAAAAGGCATAGAGCGAAAAATATCATATACGTATGTATATGATATTTTTCATCTTGTAACAGTTCTTTAGATAGTCAAATAGGCCTATAGGCGTATAGGCCTACCCAATTTCTGTCACAATATGTTTTCCTAAGCTTTCTGTATCTAACTCTTTCCCGCCAACTTTGCCAAGTCATTTCGTCTATCTGGAACGATACACTTCTTCCTCCCATACATGGGCTCCATTCCAAGACTTTCCTCACCCAACTGTTGTAGCTAACTCAACAGATCATCATCATAATCATCATTAGTCCACTGCTGGACTTTAGGCCTTTCCCGATCCATCCACAGTATGCGGTTCTACGTGCATCGCATTCGACGACTTTCCGCCGTTCTCACCAGATTGTCGGTCGATCTGGAAGAAAGGCGCCCCACAATTCTTTGAACTCGATAGATGTAACCGGCCAATTGCCACTTCAATCGACTAATTTAAACTGTAATGTGTATTCCATTAACGATATATATGTTGAAAAGTAATATTCATCTAACTGCAAATGGAATAACTTGTTATTCATTTAAGCAAATTAAGAAAATCATAGCTACAGTTCTAGTAATCCTAACTTATAGTATTAGTTGACGTGATGCAATTTCCTTGCATAAATACGTTTCCTGCGCTCTTAGATCTGACGCTGAAGCGGAAATTAAATCACCGTATGTTACACAGTATTGCTACTATAGGATATCGTACAAAGAATGTTTAAAAAAACATTCGAATTCGAAACAAAGATGAAAATGTTATTAATATATGGTCTTACTTTTTGATCAAACATATTAAGGATGAAAATAATTAACTGATTTTTATCTAGATTAGTTCCTCATTTATAGGCCTGATATATGACAGACTGGAAAAAAATTGACCCATAGACATGTATCCAAATGTGCCTTACGCCTGGTTTATAAGTAAACGTATAGAAATAAAGTCAATAGAAGTATGCAGTTTTTTTAGTTCATTAAAATATTTGTTTATATTTATTAATCAGCGAAGACCTTCCACTAGGATAAAGAGTAGATGTAGACATATTATTAAGGCGTATTTCTTCCTCAACGATTATTAATTCTCTCGAAAACATCTCATCCCCTTTAAACCGGCTTATAAAATGTAGATAAGAAAAATTTAAGTACGAAAATGAGTATCATATATAATAGCATAAATAATAACATACGAGCAGGTTTCCAATTAAGGAATCATCTGCGAAGGAAAGCATTGTAGAAACATTTGAACGATTAAAACTAGGTTTATGTAAATAGTAACACTCCACGCGAGCGGATAGATTTGAGTTCACCTAGTTTTATTCTCTATTGTGCTTTAGTCGTTTGAGAGTTATATATAAATAACTGCCACTGAAATAAATAAAGATCAGCGCGGATAACTGAAAAAAGGTACGCCATTTAAAATATGATTGGTGAGGTTACATTTTAAGTTCTATAGTTACACTCTACAATTATTACTAGAATCTTTGTTAGTTAAAACTAAAGTAAAAGTTGATTTTCTAGTGGAGAAGATTCAAATCTATGATATAATTTTTATCGAGTGCATCTCCATCTACTTAGCAGGCGGGTTGGTGATCGCAATATGTTCCACCGTACTAAGAAAAGGACGCTGCTGCCCGTCCTCTGATAGTCTTTAAATCCAGAATCAAGCCAAATAGACAAGTTCATGCTCACAAATGTTTGTCCTGGTCACGACCTGCGGCCTGAAAGGCAAGCATCTTACCAACCGCGCTATCTTACTATATTATTTTTATATATGTCTCGCTATATTATTTTTAATTATTATATTTTATGATACAAAAAAGCATATCTGTCGATACATCGGGAACCTCAAAAAATGTCCAGCAGTGGACGATCATAGGCTGGAATGGATGGAGAAGGAATATAGTAAGATAACATTATAGTATTTAAGTTTGTATTTGATATAACTGATGAAATTAAAATGAAAGCTGTAAGAGGAAAGGCGACAAAATAAATTATCGCGTTCACGCCAACAATTTTATTACTTTTCTCGTTGTACATCTTTAATTCGGAAATAAATAATGTATGGTCGTAATTCTTCCGAGAGCGAAATCTAAAAATATGTTACTTTTAACATTAACCTTATTCGGGATGTAAAATAAATGCGACGTTGTCTTTTGTTTATGAATAAAGTAAAAAACATTTTTGTTGGATTTAGTGTAAATAACATTTAATATTTTAATACTTGCTAATTCATTATTAATTAGGTTTCTAATTACTTTATTTACTTTCATCGTTTTGTTTCATATGTTTACCTGTCTGTCTGTCAGTTTTGCATCGCTAAAATAGATATTATTACGAATGTTACTAGAAGTTTAAAAATAATTTTATCTAACTTGCAGCTTGTTAAATGTTTAATCCTATGTATATTATTATTTTCTATTATTTATACGGAAGGGTTAATTTAAATTGACGTTACAGAGTAAACAGCAATATACAAATTCTAAAAATAATTATCTTATTTTTGAAAGTGGACGTAAATGTTTGTATTTCATTACGAGGCGGGTGGTGGATTGTATATTACTTAGTTTATTAAAAGAATCGTAATTGAAAGATTATTTTATACATATTTAGTGTTAGCGACAAATATCAAGAAAAAGAACATTTCGTGTCAAATTTATTAAATAAATATATATAACACAAATGTAATGTACATTTTATTTTCTATTTAATTATAAAACTACACAAGAGTACTATATAACTATACTATATAATCAAAAAATGTATAGTATCAAGAATGTTCGAGCAATCATGGCTTTGATTCTTTCAAGAATAATAAATTAAAAACATATTAAAAATGTATAATGTGATTAGATATATATCAACACATATATTTCTGTTTCAGCTGATAAGTATTATATTTGAAGCCATTCAAAGCTTTAAAAGCTCCGAGCAAACGGGATATCTCTCACACGAGAATTGCATACGGCATTCCTTATGCAATTCTCGTGTGTTCCTTGTTACTTTCTTTCTATGATTTTTAATTTTAAAATAAACACGAGAAACATGTTGTTACAAAGAATACTGCGAATTTAAAAATAAAATTTAAGTAACAATTGAAATTGGCTCTCTTCCAAAATTCTATTTGCTTGCTACATCGCGTAATCGACAAGTCAACTGTAAAACATAGTTCTAACGTCCTAGTCCGTATGTTATCTCGAAAAGCAAACTTACATTTTATAACTTTAAATTTTCATTACGAACACAAACAATCAGTACTATTTTTTATTAGTATTCTGGTTGTACTCATGGTCAATTTAAATATTGCACGAGTAGGAATAGTCTAACAGCAGACATAGCTTATATTTGCTGTTAGTCCAGAATACATTACCATTATTAGTTAAATTTGAAGAAAAAAAAAAACAATAAGCCCGTCAGCCTGATATTATATATATATGATACTAATAAATAAGTAATAATACATCACTCCTCAAATTCGGTCAAGCTATAATATGTACATACATACCCGCAAAAACATTACCCAACTATTAGTCGGCCAAAAATTAGGCGTACGATTTGGTCAGATTAATTTTATATTTGTATTTATGAATATAAGCTTAGTGGCACGCATCTGACACACTAAAGAAAGGCGATATCAAGAGCACCGGTAACCAAGGAGCATGCATTCGCAGATGTATGAATATGGAATGGTCAGTGGAATGAATGAACGTCGAATGAAAAGACAGGCGTCAGGCAAAAATGGCATTAAGGAAGGCTGTGGCTGTTTAGTAACTTAACCGCAGTGAAAATGTATGGTGGTGCGTCGTATACCGTATTTTCTTTTTCCTTTTACGTGTCACATGGGGACTTAGACAAGTTATTTATGGTCCTTGAATTAATAATTTCTATTTTTCTAATACATCCTACATCATATTTCTTTTCCAGTTGCTAATATATTTCAATATTCTTCTTATTTCTTTTAAAAATGACAAATGCGACAGCGGAAAAGTGAATAATGTTACTTATTACAAAGAAAAAGGGCCATTTTAACCGACTTCAAATTATTTTTTTATGTTTATTACGGCAGAACTTCGTCAATTATTACCCGGTTTAAACAATCTTTTTTTTCATCTCATGGGTTCCGAAGATTTACTAAAAATTGACTACTTGATAGACTTAAGACAAGCCCTGGTTGGAATTAATTGATTTTTAACGAAATATGGCTGACTGTAACAATATATACAATATCAGGTGTTGTCCGCGGCTTTGCACGCGTTCTTTTCATATTTTACAAGATGATTTTTTTTTTGTTATTTGATCCCGCGTTTATCTATTTGGATATTAGATAACATCTTTCATAAAGTTGTAATCGTCAACATTACCATGACAACCGATATTGTAAATGACTTTTTTTTATATTTCTTATCCAGAAAAAGGGAAGAATTATGAAAATTTGAAGTCAGTTTTTTGTTAAAAAACGTTAAAAGATTTTATTTTTATATGTCTTATTATTTATTGTTAGCAGTTTTTATTCTACAAACATTTTGTATTTCTACAATATAATATTATGCTACATGAATTGAAGTTCTTTGATTAAAATTTAGTAATTAGAAAAAAAAAATAACGGTTCGCAATAGCTAAATTACATAACGAGCAAGATATTGAAAGTTTTTATTACGTATCGTATTGTAAGTGGCAACCCCACAACTTATATGTTATTTCACTTTTTCATATGTTTTGGGCATATGAAAAGTATTTATTAAATCGGCTCTCAATATTTACCCGTTACTCATATATTTTCCTTGTCATCGATATTACAAAAGAAGACTTCTAGGATAAAATAATCTTTTAACGTTTTTATGAAAAATAAAACAGACTTCAAATTTATATAATTTTATTTATAAGTCATTAAGTCATTTATAGCCACGGTACGTCAAATTACAAATCCAAACAGGATTATCTTAAATCTACCAATATGTAAATTTTTCGTATATTTTCACAACCCTAGGTTCAATGACATTCAAAATTAAACTTGCGATTGTTCTCTTTCAAAAAAAAAAATGAAATCGGTTCATATATGACAACGTTACGGTTATAAACATAAAAACACTTCTTAAATAATTTTGCCTAAAATACGACTTGACAACTTCCTCCTTTTTTAGAGTCGGTTAAAATGAAATCCATTACATTCAGTGGTCACTTAATATTAATGTAAAATTAGAATCTAAAAAACGGACGATTTTTTTTTTACAAAACTTTAATATTATAAAACAATTTTATAAAATTTCTGTCAACTTGTTCTGTTTAATTTGATTATATCAATTATATTATATAGATCAATAAGAAAAGGTTGAAAGTAATTGTTATAAGACGTATTAGAAATATTTGTTTGCTTACACTGTCCGCCAAAACATTGCTTTACTCGCGCTACGCTAATGAATGCAATAAATTCCATGCACGTATTAGCCACGTAGATTGCTTAGCCGCAAATCACACTCGCCGTCCAGGATTAATTGGCCGTAAACAGTAAACGTTGCCGATTTAACAAAGCTACTCATTAAATGCCGAGGACATGACCAATGCCTTCTTTTTATAATCCAGATTCTGTTACAATTAACATACTGTATAAGTTAGTTACAAAATCTATTATAATACCTTTGTATTATTCATTCAACGTCAAAAATTTTGTGACTGTTTTGTTTATTTTTATTTAATGGAATAGGATGTTTGTGATGGTACCTGATTATTATGTTTACATAGATACGTATGATAGATATAGCTTCAAAATGTGAGAGTGAACAGTTAAGAGTCAATAACGAATTTGACATTATTTTATATTGTGCTCGTATTATTTTGTACATCGTGATTTTCAAAGTTATTTTAATTCAATAGTAGTAATCAGTTTGTCGTCTAGATTTATATGTAGGTAAGTACTAGTATAAGTAAAAAGTTATAAAAATTAGATAATCGTATTGCAACATATAATATTAGGTCCTTCTTGTCCTGTATTCATTCCTAGGAGGAATATAAAGTCAATTTTTTTTTGTAAAATATATTTAATTAAACAAAGTATGCACCTTTGTTATCTATGCACTTTTGCCATCTCATAGGTAGTTCATTGACCCCTTTACTAAAAAAACCATGGGTGCGAGAATCAATAAACTTTTTGAAGGCAGTTTGGACTACCGCATCGCATTTGAATTTTTTTCGTAGTAAGAAGTTGTCCAAATTCCGAAAAAAATGGTATTCTGTTGGAGTAAGGTCCGGGAAGTACGGTGGATGTCGCAGACATTCCAATTGTAGCTCATCTAACTTAGTGGTTGTTTGTTGTACTGTGTGTGGTCTTGCGTTGTCGTGAAGCAGCAGTGGCCTAGAGCGATTGACCGATCTCGGTATTTTAGCAGCTAGTTCTTCCTTCATGGTTTGCAGTTGCTGACAACAGATATCTGATCTTATCGTTTGGCCAGATTTTAGAAAGCTGTAGTGAACGACACCGGCGCTAGTCCACCAAACACTCATAAGTAACTTTTT
>DWLR01005555.1:0-10856 GCA_018246295.1 Papilio alexanor hazarajatica
CACACACACATATATATATATATATATATATATGTAGTAACATAACATTGTGAAACGAAAAGGAAAACATTTCGTATCCAATAAGTCTGTAGTGTCCCGGTAATACTGACATCTAATAAATTAGTGAAATCCTAAAGAGTGGCGACATAAGGATCACCCGACGCCGACGAGCGTTCA
The DNA here is from genome assembly GCA_018246295.1 of Papilio alexanor hazarajatica. Taxonomy (NCBI): domain Eukaryota; kingdom Metazoa; phylum Arthropoda; class Insecta; order Lepidoptera; family Papilionidae; genus Papilio; species Papilio alexanor. Next base: position 178 of record DWLR01005555.1, read on the forward strand.
CGCATGCAGGGTGCCAGACCCGCGTCAAGTGGAACTCTGCCCGTAACCTCTGTCTCTGCCCAGGGGCACAGGTCGCGGATTATTTAGCGTATGGATTCAAAGTATAATTTATTAATGAAATAAAAAGTATATAATAAGTCTGACTGATGATCTTGTATCTGACATTGTTGACTATTTTCAATGAAACATTCCAGGTGCCCAAAGGAGCACTGTTACTGGGTCCTCCGGGGTGCGGCAAGACCTTGCTGGCTAAGGCCGTCGCCACCGAGGCCAACGTCCCCTTCCTCTCAATGAATGGCTCAGAGTTCATTGAAATGATTGGAGGCCTCGGAGCCGCTAGAGTCAGGTACTTAAATATATATATATTATAACACTTCTAATTATATTCCGCATCCATACGACTTCGCATTCTTGGTTGTTTCATAAATTTTAATTAGAAGTCTACTCGCTACAAAACCATGACTTAATTCATGTTTAAATATTATTAATAGATTGTTAAGGCCTTAAGTACTTTTAAAATTTGTTACTCTTTAACTAAAAATAGTTCTGGCTGAATTCTGCGTTCATGCGATTATGAATTGCCACGTTTTAGTCTCTATCGGTAAATTGCTTAAACCGAATTTGTATAGTTTTATAACGATACAGTAACCTTATAAACCTAACAATAATTTGTGTTAAATTAGAAACATTATTTATTGTTAAGAAATGAGTGTCATTTATAAAAATACTCCGTGAAGTTGAACGACTGCAGCGCCACTATCGGCGGATATTGACGTAACTGTGCGAATAGAGGTTTTAAAAAGAGATGCCATGAGCAAAAGAGTTACCTAATTATCTTTAAGAGTTTTCTCCGATATAATAAATAGTAATAATCCCTTCTAAATGTCCGCCGTTCTGAGAGCTGTTCTGTTTTTCGTTTGTGCACAGTTTTTATTATCATAATATCGTCTAAACTATTTGTCAAAATGATGTAGTTTAAACGTCAACTGAATAAAAAATGTGATCTACTTTTAATGTCCAAATTACTAACAGTTTATTTGGATAACAATTCGACGTTTATTCATGTATAGTAAATTTTGTGTTATTTCATATTGCCATATATAAGTATATTGCTGAGGAGGGTTGGCGTCAAGCAGGCGGCCGTAAGACTATAGCCGAAACCAGTAACGGTATGGACTACAGTAGAGTCCAGGGTATATGGAAGAGGTACATACTGTGCCAACCCTACGCAAGTGGGAAAATTACAGGGAGATGATGACTAAATTTAAATATATTTTACATGTACTTTTTTTTGGAGGTTTCGAAATTTGGTGGTTATACATGTATACTGAATTGTAATGTGTTATACGTATGAACAATCCGGAATGAATTATATGAATGGTGGTGAACACCGTTTTTAAATCTGTGGTGTGGTTTAGAAGGAGTTAGCGAAAAAAAGAACCTCGGAAATCAACTTTGTTTATACTAGGGGGAAGTCGTAGCGCCGGACACTCGTATTATTTCGGCAATTCAAATAAAAAGATAGGAAACTGGGACCAAGCAAGTTTACAAACTGCGGTTACTAAGATTTTGACTAAAGAACTTTCTTTGAGAGAAGCTTCGTCGCGCTATAACATTTCGAGCCCTGTGCTGCTTTTACTGGATGGCCACTGCAGCAACTAGACACTGGCAGTAAGCAATTTTAGCCGCGAAAACTTTATACTACTTTAATAAGCTCTCCGCCACATATATAGATAGAACTTTCATGAAACCGTTTAAAGATGCCTATAACCAACGATGCGACATGTGGATGAGAAATGCTGGATCTCGGATAACCGATTACGATATTGTCGTTCTTGTTAATACAAAAAAGGGAAAGCAAGCCAAAGAAATAAAAACCAAAAACAAAGACGAAAGTGAAATTAAGAAGAAGCAGCCATTAACTGGATCATCGCAATCAGAAAAAACTACTTGTGTAGTATGCTTAGACGACATCGACGGAGACTGGATACAGTGCTCCAGTTGCCATGAGTGGGCTCATGAAGCTTATGCTGACATTTTAGAATGTTCAGACGCCTATATATGTGATCGTTGTATGATGTTTTAAAACTGTCCTATGCTGGGGGTTTGAAGTGAAGTCCGTCCGGTACTAGGTGCCACTTGCATAGACTGCGTTTATTCTCAGTAAAGTTGAAATTATGTTTTAAATTAATTATGTTTTAAATATATTTATGCAGAAGTTCCATTTACGTTTGTTTATTTTGATTTTAAAATTTGTTAAGTTAATCAAGTTGTCAATAAAGATACGTTTTTCAGCAGAGTTTTTTAAATTTGTCCTAAAAACCTTAAGTGTCCGTCACTAGGTGACTTCCCCCTATATATTTTCACTATACAGATATTAGCATTCTTCTTTGGGAGATTTAAAAATTTCCATTAAAGGCAGCACCGGCACTTAAATTGTACTCTTGTCGGTTGTCCGGAAATTACTTGTATACAGGAATACCCGTGGTATTCCACTATACAAACTTAGAAAGGTCAAAAAGGTCAAGGGTCTATGTGACTTCGCTCGATACATCAACCCGTGACAATTTTTAGTTGATATGAACTGAAGGACTTACGGAAGCGCAAGGCCCGATTGCTATTAACGTGTTACACCGTGCGTGTTAATAGTACTTTCGTATGTCGGATGCTCGAGAAATGAGCTAGTATTGGCTAGCCGTGGAGTTGAGGGAAAATAGACCCCGACTGTTTGTGTAATTTGATTCGTAATAAGCTTTTGTAATGAATAAAATAAACAATGAATAAAAAAATATTTTAGGGACTTGTTCAAGGAGGCGGCGGCGCGAGCACCCTGTATCATCTACATCGACGAGATGGACGCGGTGGGGCGCGCGCGGTCGTCGGGCGAGGGGGCCTGGGCGCCCGGCGGCGGCGAGAGCGAGCAGACGCTCAACCAGCTGCTCGTCGAGATGGACGGCATGCAGAGCAGGGACGGCGTCGTCGTGCTCGCCTCCACCAACAGAGCGGACGTCCTCGACAAGGTACCGACGAACGTGTTAGGTGCCTCCGAATACCTAAAGTCACCGATCGGTGACTTCGAAATCCCGCGTCATCGCGCATTCAAACGGTACGAATTCAAAATCTCCGCGTTTGTAATTTATAAGATGTACATTTGTCCTGTAAGGTCGTGTGGATTTCACCCCAAACTTTCAGTAATACATTAAAGTCTCTCACATGGACATCTCGGACATTTCTCGAATTGGTGCTCGAAGACGGTCAACCGCCATGGCGCAGAACGACACGCCGCTAACTGACGCAGGAGTCGCAGCATCTGTCGAGTCGCAAATCCTCTTTTTGTAACATGACATAGAGTATCCATTCCAACGTTATGAATGCTTTTTTAATTTACGTTAAAAAGCTTTAAAACGTAAGTGGACGTCTGTCCCGATGTGTGAAGCGAAAGTGAAGAGAATATTCGAATTCTGCGCTCGTCAAACATACCATAAACATCTACTCATACGGTGTTAGTGGCAACATACATTCTTAATTTGTTTCTAAACATTTTAAAGACAGCGAAGAATACATCTGTTTCGATTATTTCATATTCCATGATGTATGTAAAAACCATTTAAATAAATAAATAAGCATTTTATTGCCAGAGGAAAAAAACATACAAAAATACAAAAGAGAAAAAAACCAATATCCTTTATCAATGTTTTGGCAAAAGAGGGTGACTGCTTCGCCGACACGGGTCAAGATCCCGTGTCGAGCTGGTTCTCAGCGATTTGCTCTCTCAAAATATACGCATGTAGGACAATAATTTGTGTGTGTGTTAATTTCCAGGCTCTACTAAGACCGGGCCGCTTCGACCGACATATCCTGATAGACCTGCCGACACTGCAAGAGCGAGAGGAAATATTCGAGCAACATTGCAAAAGCATTGTCTTAGAAGAACTACCACCTCATTTTCTGAAGCGGTAAAACATTGAAACGATTCGCTGTTGTGTGATATTATTTAACGTCACGTGTAGTTTAATGCCAATACGTGGCCCTACGCCGTCCTGCGGACAGCCGGACCGAGCCGCACTGGAAATTGCGGTCGTTCATATTCAAATCGGGATGCGGGGTATCGACACTTCTTCTCCCTTATATTTTCCTTTTAGAATTGTGGTTTCGATTACGTTGTTAACTAGATTTTTCACCAATAGCCGTGTGCCGTTGCAAAGATGCGGTGGGTTAATATTTCGTAACATTATGACGACCGATCCAACTTTCAACTGAAGATTATGGGGTGGCAATCCTGGCAAATCTAATGAGCTTGAAAATTCTGGGGGATAGTTAATCACAGGTAATAGTTAATAACGCGGAACACACAATTGGTTTTCAAGAGAAGTGAAAGTATAAAAAAATCAAGAACAGCCACGCACAGAAAAATTAATTATTACTGTAATATTGTCTTTGATTTTTTCATTTTTTTCACATGCATAAATTGATATTAATACATTCTAATTAAATTGACTGTGTACGATAAATAATTCAAACGTTTTATTAAGATTGACGTTGACAATTTACGTTAACTGTTTGACAACTAGTTTTTATGTGAAAAGAAAAGTGTTGTTTTTACTATTTTCCACGCCATTTTTATATTTTTTCTCTGTATTAAGACTTTACGTGTATTTAAAGGAACATAAGAAAAAAATACTAGCCGAATTTGTCGAGCCGTTCCCGAACTTTGCGCTTAGCAATTTTCGTTTTTATTTATATAAACAACAATGAAGTTGAGACTTTGTGTGTAACTTTTTTCTTTTACCATAAATAGTAACGTCTCTTGTACTTTAAAAGATTGATGCGGTACGATGAATTACTATGTAGGAACAAAAATTAAATAACTGTTGTCCGCGACGTCACGTGACGTAATAATAACTCAAACTAGCTATTCTATGGTGAAGAACTATTAATAATTATGTAACTACCACGCGCACATACACAGACATACGAACAGAGAAGATTGTTAATAGGAAAAACAAAGTAAAACAAAAACTCATTATCATTGTTCTCACTGATATTTCACATGGCCTAAGTAATGTAGATAATTCGATGTGCAATATTTCCGGTCGCGAAGGCTGGCGTACCTGACGCCGGGCTTCAGCGGCGCGGACATCGCCAACGTGTGCAACGAGGCGGCCCTGCGCGCCGCCTCCCACAGGCAGCGCTCGGTGCGCGCGACAGACTTGCAGCGCGCCGTGGAGAGAGTGCTCGGTGAGCGCGGCGCATATTGGACCGCAAGGTCTACGGTGGGGTGTTCTGACTTGGGGCACGCACCCGAGAGTTTCTACCCTCAAAAAATCTACATAAAAAGCGAATTACGCTTTTTCATACCATTTGTACTATGCTTTGATATTATATTTACGTGGCATCGGAACGCATGCCGGGTTCGGCAAATGTTTAACAAATTATAGTTGATATTTTCGATCAGGTGGAACGGAAAAGCGGAGTCACGCGATGTCGCCGTCGGAGAAGAGGGTGGTTGCGTACCATGAATCGGGGCACGCCCTGGTCGGCTGGCTGCTCGAGCACACGGAGGCGCTGCTCAAGGTGACCATAGTGCCGCGCACCAACCTCGCCCTGGGCTTCGCGCAGTACGCGGGCTCCGACCAGAAGCTGTACTCCAAGGAAGAGGTAACGCGCGAGACACCGCACTCGGCTACGAGTGCTTCTGATCTGCGGGCGACACCCGTTGCCACAGTAAAATATAGCCATGCCAGTGCTACACCTACCACTGCAATGAAACGCATCGACCAATACGTTTGCGCAATAAGAACATATCGTATGAGACTAAAGTTGTTCATTCGTTGTAACGGTTGAAACGGAAACGGAAACGGCGCCGTCGCCGTAAAGGCTTGTTGCAACTAAATTCAGTGAATGTTTTCTGAGATTTTGTGATAATTATATATGGAAATATTTATTGTACATACTGTAAGTAACAGTGGTAGAGCCCGCAGCGACATCTGCTGCCGAATGGCCGGTCAAATACGACGACCTCACAGAAGACAGGCGTCAAGTAGGAGTATTCTGCGTTTCGTTTGACGAGTGAGCTGCTGGACGCCTAATTCTAGTGCTTCTTTCCATCCTTTCCTTTTTAGAAAAGGATGAGAAGGAAAAGAAATCTAATAAGGAAAGGATGGGAAGGACAAGAAGATTCGACGAGGAAGGGGATGGATAGGAGAAGGAAATGTCCGTTTTTTTATTCCTTCCCCTGTCTGTTAGAGATAGGCAAAGCATCTGCACCTCGCAACTGCTTGTTGTAGCTGCCTATGGAATACGGTCACTCAATATCAGGTGACCGCTCGCTCGTTTGCTACCTTTTTCCATAAAAAAATGTCAACATTCAAAAGAATTGCGGATATGCTATGATTTTTTGTAGCGAATGAGACTAGGATTGTAGAGGGAGACGCATCAGCGGTGTACTATTGCAGTTGTTCGACCGCATGTGCATGGCGCTGGGCGGGCGCGCGGCCGAGGCCGTCACATTCGACTCGGTCACGAGCGGGGCGCAGGACGACCTCGACAAAGTGACCAAGATCGCCTACGCTCAGGTTCACTCTATGTATTACACTAAACACTTTTATATCTCTACTAGATGTTGCCAAAACATCTAGTAGACAACGCAAAATAATGTTTTTGAAATGTATTTCTCTTTTATTATCATTAGGTTTACTGATATTTTACTAGGCCATTTGGACAATCGCGTATTCTTGCTATATGCCAATCTACAATTACCTATGTATAAACAAAGTTAGCCTGACCTATGTAAATGCCATGCCTCACTTGTAACAGGGCGCACAGACAAACAAACATTTAAAAATGGTACAATTTATATCGGTGAGCCATGCCGGCTATAATGGATGTTTACCCGAAACTTTACAAAAAAAAAAATTGAACATATCCATCAAATCAACATCTTATAAAAAAGTTTACCTGATGTATGTAATTCATATGTGTATTTGTCCATCTTGGCTATATTATGTTTGTTTTTGTTTATGATTGATGAATGTTACATTTTTGTGTGTATGTGTGATGTTAAATAAATGTAGTTCTTTCTTTCTTTCTCTCTGTTCTTGCATACATGCAACCAATCAATATTATTATATACAATATTCAATGTCTCTAACAATCCTGGACAATTAAATTAAAGGAGAAATATGAAATGTGACCATATTTGAAATAAAATAATGAAAACCAGTTAACTAATTAGTTGCTCGAAATCATCCTCATTTTGTTGCACACATAATGTATGTATAAATGTATTCTTTCGAGGATATTTTTTTACTTATTTTTATTTCCATCTAGTAACTTTTAACAACGTGTTCTAATTAATTTAATAAAGGTACAAGCAATTGTATCGTAAACTTCAGTTACTCGTTTGCATTTGTCACCTCGCTCGAAAGCCATTTGTTTAATGTATCCAGTTCAAATAGCATACTTATTACATGGTCTCGCTTTCATTTAATTTGTCGCGTTTGACACGTTCCCACGATGTCAAAGGTGGTGTGTAATCGATGAATCGACAGGTAAGGATCTACGGCATGTCGCCGTTAGTGGGGCTGGTCTCGTTTCCGGACAAAGACACGGGCAAGAGTCCGTTCAGCAACAAGCTCAAGAACCTCATCGACCTGGAGGCCCGCAAGCTGATCGCCGACGCTTACTTCCGCACCGAAGATATTCTGAAGAAGAACGAGGACAAGTTAGTCAATGTGCGTGCCGAGCAGTTCTCGTAACCGCTGTCTATTTACCCTTTATATTTTTCAAGTACTATGACTGGACACAATTTATGTGTATTTCGCGAAGGTGACTTGTCGGAATACATTATAATATAATCAAACATCTGCGCACACGAGTTGCGGGTGCTCTTGATATCGCCCTTCTTTAGTATGTCATCGATGTGGTCGGTATAAGTTAGGACGACCTAGGACGACCTCTACCTAAGCCGCCATTTTCCCAATGTAAATCTCTCTTGTTCTCTTCCTTTAGTATTCTTTCATTCATCTTTTCAACTTGTTAAAAACACCGAAGCGTACCTTTCTCAATTTCGGCAACCATATTCTCCTATAAGTCACACTTTTCCCTTACAACGCTATTCCTAATACACATCCTGCAAAACCCAACTCTCACTCCCATTCCTTAAAGTGAGTACTAAAATGGCTTTGTGTATTGCCATGCGCGCCTGCATAGACATATTCTGGCTCCTCACTACTGTGCCTAAAGACCCAGTGACGTAATTTTCCGCATTCGTTCTCCGCTCCACATCTTTAACATGTCTGCCATCTCTACTGAACATACATCCCAGATATACAAATTCATCCACCTGTTCCACTTTTTTACCGCTTATCTCTGTTTCAATTACTATCTTACTCTCTTCTCTTTCAAACACCAAAGCTTTCATCTTGTCCACATGTATTTGATACGTTTACCTTTCGGCGATTCTTTCATTACATTTACCATTACTTGTAAATCCGCCGTCGACGATGCGAATATTATTTGATCATTGGCGCACATGGGTACTCGTATTTAACAAGAAACTCGCCCAATCTTAATCCACAGATTTTTTCAAACAGTGATCCATAAACAGATTGAATAGACCACGGAGATGCCATACCGCCCTGTCTCCTATCTTGATTGTCGTCAAACTGGCCTGAGCAGGCCCCGTTTATTGCGACAAAAGCAGGAGACTCTCGACGAAAATAAACAGACTTAACGCTTCTCTCAGACCGTTCGATCCATACAACCAATGTGGACAACGGATCATTTTATTTTACTATCTATATTTAACTAAACTATTGATTTTGATTGTAGCTCGCTGAGGAACTTTTTAAGAAGGAGACTCTAAATTTCGAAGACGTGAAAGCAATTCTCGGTCCTCCTCCGTATCCCAGGAAAAAGTTCATAGACCCGGTCGAGTTCGAGAACAATCTAAAGAGTCTGGAACAAGCCGCCACACCGCAAGATCCATCCGACGTTGGAGCCCCGTCGGCTAAGCAAAACAACCGACCCGGCGTAGACCATGTTATATAAACCAGCTTGTAATTACTTTAATTAACTATAATAAATAGATAGTATTTCCCGGACTTATCAATACCAACATTGTATACTCATTTTAGACTGACCCGTTGGCGCAGTGGCACTTGCTTTTCGCGCCGCAGGTCGTGCGTTCTATTCCCACCCTAGACAAACATTTGTGTGCATGAACATGTCTGTTTGTCTTGAGTCTGGATATAAAGACCACCGGAGGACAGGCAGCAGCGTCCTTTTCTTAGTACGGTGGAACATACTGCGATCGCCAATCTGGCTGCCAAGCGTGGCTATTATGGCACATTTCCCCCCAATTTTGCGATCAATGGGGGAGGCCTACGTCCGACGAGATAGGCTGAGATGGATGGATACATATTTTTGTCCAAATTATATAGAACTAGAAGTTAGAATGTATTGTTAAGAGTATGCATCTTAAATACGGATACAGGCTGGTTGAGTTTCTATTAAATCTGTTATTAAATCTTTTCTCGTTTTTATTAAATCTTCTGTTTAATGATGGTGTTATCAGAGACCACTATAGTCGCATTACTAAACTTAGTTTTTACACACCACAGCCGCCGATCAGACAGCCGATGTTTTATTTGCCGTGAATCAATAAGTTTTTGTAAAATTGTAGTGTAATCAAATCTAACTTACTGAATAATGTACTACTCATATTTTCCATTAACGGAATAGTACGGTTGCATTTTAATGCGAATAATAGTTTTTATGTTGTTACGATACATAAGTTTATCTGTGTACAAAATAAATATAGACTCAAAATGATTTTTTTATTTATTTTAATCTAAAAATTATAGAATCCTCAAAGTGCATGTAATCATTGAAACCAGGTAAAGACAACTATACACATCCAAAGTCGTACAGACCTATTGGCGTCTGTACCTACTTTATGTTGTTAACAAAAGAGTTCTCTACTGTACAAAATTTTATTGTAGACTGTAGAGTCGGGACGTATGTATATACTGGAACAGGTTTTGATACCAGGTTTCACTCAATACTTCTAAGTAAAGTATTATAGGACTAAAAGAACGTTTGATGGATTATATAGCACCATTCAAATTAGGTTTCGGGAGTACATATACTTATTGTTGATGCACGCGCTATATTCAAAACACAGCACCACACAAGGTATAATTATTTTATACACGTAAGTAGTTATAATAAAATGACGCTCTACAGTAATTCCGTGGCTCGGGCACATGTGCTTACGAGCCCACGGTTTAGAAGCGACTCTGTTAGGCTCACCCCCGCATCGATCACCAGCAACGACTTCCAGTAGTTACTGGTGATGGCGATCGCTCGGTCGATGCGGGTGAACTGTAACGACAATGCGTTTGCCTTTAATTTCCAAAGTGATAGTCTTACCATCACTGGCTCGATCGAGTTCCAAACATGGACCTGTATAAGGCGGCTGTAAAGGGCGCCTGACAGTGTATTCCCGTAAGAAAACATGTGAAGTGGTCAACGTCTCTTTAAATAAGAAAGAAGATGGATTAGCGTGGCGAGATGCTGGGATAGGACGTGTAGGGACCTTGTAAGTGCGAATGCGTATTGTGTCAGCAGTTTTGTATGCGAGCGAGAGGCATGCGAGGCGCTCGGCCAGTTACTGC
>DWLR01005556.1:0-10852 GCA_018246295.1 Papilio alexanor hazarajatica
ATTTCTAAAATATGTTAAATGGTTTTTTTTATACGATTTTTTCAAATGTTAACTAATTCATGGCCCACCCTGTATAAGAAATAGTTACTTTAGAAATATTTGAATTCTTTTTATTAGTAAATTAAGTGTTATTTATGTCTGCAATGCATGTTGTATAATTTCTGATGGTCACGTATATAATTTTTTTTTCAGTCAAAATTAGGAAAATCATGAATTTAAGGGTTAAATCACACAATAAAAATACTAAAATTAAGTATAATTATCATTGAAAAGAACGGTACTTTTCCAGCAACTTTGACACTGGGACGTCAAACACCTCAGACCCCCCTCCCGTGACAATGTGTGCTGTAAAACGCTCGAAATGTCGGAAATTAAAAAATTAATTAAACGCGATAAAATACTTATAATCAACTTAATTTCATTGTTACATTCGCGTAAATTTTTAAGTTAATGATTATGCATTAACTTAAAAATTTGTCACGGAGGTATTTTGATGTTTTTGGAAAAAGCTTTAGCCCCCAAAATGCCTGGATCCACAAATGACGAACGTTTGACTCACTGTATGTGCTATATCAATTTTTTGTACTGAAATTGCCAAACACTTTGACAATCGGCAAAATCTTCAGTTAAAGGTATCTCTGTCTACCAACAAACTTATAAAGGCGGAAGAATTAATGAATTTATTATTGAATTGTTTTTACGTGAGAAAAATATTATACAGAATAACATAAGGTCTATTTGATTGTAGACTTGAAATTAAATTAGAAATAACATTTTAATATAATTCACAAGGACACCGCCAGTCACTATATAGCATGCCAATAAGTTTATGGGCAGATAATTACTAAGTAGGAATAATAGAATGGGCACTTGAGTAGGAAATGCGAACGTTCACTTCACTCTCAAGGTACGAATGAGTACCATAAAAGCCAACGCTAGAATAACTATGTTGTAAGACTTCTGATTCTGAGAACGTACGTAGTACTTCCCAGATTACGCTGATCTGTCGTCATATTTACACATATTATACTTTTCAAATATTTTAACTTAATTCAACAAAAACATTTTAACGAAAGGCTTACGTAATAATCTCAATGTTTGCTGTCGACTGATGATGTGTACAGAGCATTATGCAAAAATATATAATTTAGACTTCACTTACGTTTAAATATTGATTTTGTTTTCAATGAGTTTGCGTTTAAATTTTATTAGTTGTCATTTTATCTATTAATGAAACCGTTCTACTCCTATTTTACAATATTAGGTGGATACAGGGATATGAAATAAATGAACAGCTCTATATATCTTTTTTTTTTTTTGTTAATAGTAATATTGATTTATTTAACTACGAAGTACCTACTAAGCTATTGACAAAATAATTTTAAAACAGAGATCATCTACCTAAGTTATTATCTCTAATAATATTATAAAGAGAAAAGATTTTATTGTAATCTTGTTCCGGATGAACTTAAAAACTAATAAACAAGTTTTAAAAATTCTTTGACTAATAAAAAGCCTTTCAATATCAGCTGCGAACCTAGCCAATATTTCTTTATCTATATACCCAAGCGAGACAGATTGTGAGTAATAAAAATAACAATATAAAAGTCATCCTATAAAGTATATTCCGTTCATCGTCTCTAAATTATTAAAAGAGGAGTCACAGATTATACGAACGCTGTCAAGGACTGCTGCTTATCTCGTAACTCGTAATGGCGGCAATTTTCCATAAACAACACATTAATATGCCATTATACACCCCGTTGTTACTTTCGACCATGACACGGCTGTCCAACAGAACAGAATCTTCACGGGATGCTAATTACTTGAGTTGAGAAATATGTTGACGATATAGTAAATGGTATGTCCACAATAATTCTAAATAAAAATTATTCAAATCCATATCCTATCCCAACCCAATATTTTTTGTTGTAACGTAGACAAGATCGGAAGTATCTTAAAACCTCAACTTTTATTTTTGTCTATAGTTTTGGAAAATAGAATATTGAATATTTCTTAAATATACACAATTCTACGTTAACTTTAGGTCAACTATAATTATGTATTGTGAAAAAAAGTTATACTTAATTCAACTGATGCACACAGAAATATCAATAATTTTGTCACATATGAACTCATAGATCGTTTATAGATCATTAATGAATTAATTGATCTATAAACTTATGTTTTTTATTTTAAATTAGCTGAGTTTTATAAGGCGTTATATATTATAAAAAAAATATTTTTCGCTGTTTTTACATAAGACTATAGCAGATTTAATTACAAACCAAAAATACAATTATGTTTTTGATATAATTAGGCTAAGGCTTATATTATACGGGTGCATACATATTAGGTTTAAACTCCGTTTACATCATTTTTTTTTCAATGCTTAAAAAGTAAAATTTGCTTTAAACATATTTATATTTAAACATTTGCGATATTCGTAGAACCTTCTTGAGCTAAATTATAATCTTAACTAAAACAAAGAACCCCTAAAACCAGTAACCAATATTGTGTAATTTATTTTATTTTGGTAATTAAACGTTTTTGTTACTTTATATTTATTTCAATACATAGACTCGAATTTCAGATAAATATACATAATATATATATATATATATATATAGCCTTCAAAATAGGAAAATAATTTAAGGTTATAAAGGGGGATATTTATAAAAATTGTGACTTGTATTTATGACAGAACTAGCACGTGCGGTCATCTAGTCATCGCTTCGCTGTCCTACAAACAAGGAGTCTCGCCGCTGGCTTCCCGTTTTGCTTACAACAGCATTTTTCGCGCGTCAACCATTGCACGCGTTCTTTGTGAACCGAACAATTTCAAGATATGTTTTTGACATAAATTATATTTTAAGCTGTAACGAAAACGAAATAGACAATTTATGTCTATTTCTATGGCATAATAATTAAAATTTTGTACAGAACTATGAACGTAACAATTACTGTATTTATACATTTACTTTAAATAAAATCAAGTGGTTTTATAATACAAATTTTTACGTATTTGATTATTTTGAGGGTTTTAATAAGTACATACTTACTTATATTTGCTATTTAATGTAAATAACCTGCTGGTACTATTTTTGAACGTTAATGTATGAAAATATTATTGACAAAAAAACAAACGATTTTCTATATGTTTATAATGCATAAACATAAAATGACTTTTTTAAATCAAAAACATAAGCTACAATAAAAGTTTTTTTAAGATTTTAAGTACTTTCTTTACCATGCGTCTGTTGTAAGTATATTGTTGGTTTTTAACGTAAATAAATCAATCTACACTATATGTGTAATGTTAATTTTATCTAATAATTTGAATCTTTGACAGGTTGTTTTTTATTTGTATTTAACCTGGTTTAAAAATAATAATTTTGATATTCGATGTAAATAAAACATACCTCTGATTGTCCATTAGTAGATTCTAGAGCAAAATTCGTTAGGCACAAAACTGTCACACATGACCACAGATAACGTGTCATTATTATCAAATTAAAACACAAACAATTTTAATTTGTAACGTAATTTATTTTCGAGTTCTTAACGTGTGGGCAGACGCTACCGGCGGTCTGCCTTCGAACGAAGACACGACGAGATTGCGAGAGCACCGTGTGAGGCACCAACCAGCTTGACAGCCTTCGTACCGAAGGCTCCATGACTCACATACCTGTATCGCTTAAGATATAAAAAATATGTTAATGATTTGCTTTTTTCCGTATTTACTAATGGATTAATCTTATTTAACAACGGATCATAGCGTCCCATTATCTAATAAGATTTCATTATTGCACAAGATTTGAATTTAAATTTAAAAAAATTAAAAATTCGTTACATTTATGTCTACCCCTGATAGGCAGATATCGTTTGGGTTTAAAATACGAAAGAGTTCACATGTATATATTAGAAATATTTAACTGATATTTACTACGTCATAGTAATGACGTAGTTAATTATTTAACTACGTCATAGTAATGACGCAGTTAAAAAAGTAAGTAGTAACTTACATTGAAAACTATACGTATCGTGTTTTATATGTAAGTGTTTGTGTCTTGACGTCTAACAAAATCTTTTTGTAACTAGCAAAACAAAATTTGATAGTAAATTTTACTTGCAGCTTCTGAGTACTTTGGCGAATTCGTACAATACCTGTTTGAGATTTTAAAAAGCAAGAAAAAAGCATCCTCCGTCGGTTTACGATCATACTTTCTTTTATTTTGGTTATCTTTATCTCCTTCCCTCTCTTTTTCTCCCACGTAAGTTGTTGAAGAATCTACGAAACGCAATTTTAAAGTGGAGCGTTAAAAAATTTTGAATTAAAATCGACACTTTTTGATATATTTCTGTGAATTTTAGTACATATATTTGATTAAGTACTTTAAAACATAAGTATTTTAACATTTTGTTTGTGTTAAAATGTTCATGTTTCTGTTAAAACTTATGTCGATCAAATTATTGACACCCTGACGACATGTATGTATGTAGAAGACAAGAAGACAAGATGTGCCAGGATCGCGTCCTATGGATATCCGCAATCTCTGTCTACCCCACTAGATTAAGTGCGTGAAGCTGTATATATTTTTAGATGATACGTCTGTTAATTTTTTATAGGAAAATTGAGGGAACGAGTTACATAACCTTAGATGATCACCGACGTCCATGGACATATACACAAGCAGCTGAACAGCAGAAGCAATATCAATCTTTAAAAAAGAAGCTCTATATTTAAGGACCATTAGTGGTATTGCATTGAAAATACCGCGGAAGGCAGATCATTCCAACACGGAAAAGTTTTATATTATAACTATACGGTTCTCCTTAACTATCAAGATGGTGTAGATAAAATTCGGAATTCTATCGTGTTGAGTAATAAAGAAACTCCGTGAAAATAATTGTTCCACATTCAGAAACTAAAATGGTATTTCTAAACATTCATACAATTATCGGTAGGAACATGTGATTGATTGAAAGATATTAATACAAAAAAAGTATTTGTGAAGGAACTTCTGCATGGTCGAGAAATATCATACAAAAATATAAAGAAATATAATTTTTATATCTGAGGAATGTTGTTAAGGTAAGTGCATATTTATTACCAAAATATGAGTGCTCTTGTAATAAATAAATAAATAAATAAAAAGAATACACGTAACATGGACCATACAGCATATATAACAAAAAATAAACAATCCCATAATTAGATACACGACCACCGTATGAGGAAAACGAAACCATATTTTTATTCGTTTATTCACCACACAGATTGGATTTAAATGCTTTTTCACATAAATAATCTCTTTTTAAATCATAATGAATTCACGACTATAATATTTTTTTTTTCAAATTGTGTCGCAAGTTCGTCTGGTAACCTAAAAAATAAAATATAAGGTTAATGTCACTCCTGACGATATCGAAGCGAGGTCACCCGTCCATAAAAATGGTACTGATTTAGGATTTTTTTATTTTAAATGTAAAATGCACTCACGACTGTAACTTAGAGGAGTAGGAAGAGATTACGGATTTTCATTTGACGCGATCCTGGCACACCTCTCTCGCTTCATCTCTGTACATCCACATCGACGCATACACGCTCGTCGGTTACGTGTACTCTTTATAACCTCTTTCTTTAGTACGTCATTAATCTGATCGATAAACGTATTTTACTTTAGTTGACCCCTACCAACAATGACACTCAGTTTTGCAACATAAATTGTTCTTGTTACTCTATCTACATGCTTTCAACATGCCCGAACTACCGAAGCACACCTTTCTCGGTTCTAGTAATGTTATTTTGAATCCTATCATTTAAAATGACGCCTAACATAAGTACTTAACGATCGCTTCTTCGCTTTTAAATAAAAATCTTAAATATTCAAATAATGCATTAGAGCAGCAAATATTAACATATCGAAAAAAATCATAAAGCAAATACTCGAGTCACGAGATAAACTTAACCAAATATGATTTAAATCTATTCAAATATTTTAATGTTAACAAATATTGTTCATTTATCTAAATTTTATGTTACGTTAGGACGTAACACAAACATTAAAAGAATCTTAATAATTAATTCATCTAAATAATAAAAATATTGAGTGCTATAAAAACAAGATGATACAAACAACAAAAGATCGACTTTATTAATACAAGTATTGCTTTCCATTTTAGATAAATGCTACATTAAAATACTAAACGTGCGTTAATTTATGAGAATAGATGGATAGTCACTACAATGCGGACAAACATGAATGTAATAAATCATTGGAGTAGGCCGTCCTCATATATTTAATGATTGCCTTCATGCCTGGATGGATGATTTATGACAACTGAGACTGCAAGGTGTCGTTTGAACGCACCCAAACTACGCCATATAAAATTTAAACCACATTTAATTTTTAGCAATTGCCTTGACTTCTTATAAATTATAAATAATTTAAGTAATATTACAGATTTTAATATATGATTTTGTATAATAATTGTGAAACCTTACACTCACTACTCGACGGCTGGAATGAATATAATAAAACACATGTCTTTGTCATCCTGTTGTCAATTTGGAATTCTGTCAAATGGCAACGTATATGTCAATGTCACATATAAATGCATCAAATATATCGAGTAAAATGTGTATTTAAATGATACTTTAATTAAAAATAAATACTTAAAATGTCTATTCAGATAGAAGATGAATTTGCCGATTTTAAGGTAAATTAAGAATACCGAAACATGAAAATTGTAGAAGGAAAAACATACTTTTTTGTACTCAAATTGTTTCAGGTACCACCTATTTTCGATGATTTAAACGATCGTGTGAAAGAATACTTGTTAAAACCTGAAAGATTGTCCATACATAAATGGGAAAGATCGCAAACACATTGGCATAGAAAAACAGATATAGATTCACTAATTAAGTTTGAAGATGACGATATAGGTCTAGACACCACATTAGATGTAAGTAAATTAACAGATTACTTAATACTCATTTAAAAAGGAATTTGGATAGTTAAATATAAAAGAATAGACCAATAACCAATAATTAAGAAAACAATATGTTGATGATACCTTTACTTCTCTATTTCTTAAAAGGAAAACTTGCTTTGTTATATTAAAAAAAAAAATTAGTAGCCCTTTCATGCAAGTTCTAAATATGCAAAAAAGATAGATCCATAAGTCCACTAAAATTGTTAAAGTATTAAATATTTATTCAATTTATATGAAACAGGAAAAAAAAAATAGCCAGGCCAAAAAAATAAGAGTAGGGTCGTTGCGTCGGTTTCGCGACCACCTCCAGTAAGCGACCATTTGACAATCTGAGTTTTTTTAAATCATGAAAATAGCATTTTTAGGGCTAACATAAACAATAGAAAAAATCTATGTGGTTTTTTAATGATTATTAAATAAGAATTAACACAGTTTAAAACAAATGATTTCATCCAACGACGAAAAAAAAACGATGAAAAATGACGAAAAATTGTTCAATGCGTATACTGACTCAGTCATGTATGGTGGTATGATAATATTAAAAAAAAAATAACATGACGCGCGTCGTTCAAAGGTAAGTTTTATTATTTATTTCATGTTGTACACACAACTTAGACGTTTAATTAAAGCAATTGTTAATTTTTCGTAGTTGCTTGATTTTATTTAGCTTTTTTATATTTAATATTGGTGACCATATGGTCGCAATCCAACAAATACAGCTGTATTTTGTTTTGCTTAATATGATCTTAATAATTCATATAGGTTGTTACAATTTAGGGTGTAGAATTGTTAAAACAGAAGGATGCAATTCTTTAGTAACCGACTACCAGTTTCTTTGAAAGAATTTCTTTTAATTTACCTACAAGTATTGGGTGCTTAACAGGTGGTCGTTAACCAATCTAATTGAAATAATGACTTTAGTTTGCGGCCATCATAATTTAGTATGAAATAAGTGTGTAAGGTATTGAGTATGCGGCAACATATGTTTTTTTGAATTTGGCTTGTTATTGAACTGTCCGAACATATTTCTTGTGATGTGTAATCTGAGGAATACAAAAAAATACAAATATTAACAAAAAGTTTTAAAAATTGTTAATTAACATTATTACACTGCTGACAAAATAATATTTAGAACTATTTTTGTCTTAGATGAAGCTCCCAAAATATTCGTAAGCAAGGACAAAAAAGAAAAAGACTGTGTAGTTCATTGATACTGATTATACCTGATAATACCGAAGAATCTCATGAAATTATTGTTACAGCACTTAGTTATACAGCACAAGTTGATTCCGTCTCTCCACCCACTCTTCAAAAGCCGAGTCATCCCAAAGTACCGATTGTTACAAATGAGCAGGCTCATGTTTTGCCCGAATTGATGCCACAGCCCGATGACCAAGATACAGTCACTAGACACAGATGAAACTTCATCATTTCTCGATGAACTTATAATAAGTACCAAAGAAGACCCACCGCCTAATTATATGGTACTCTCGCTCAATTTAACTGAAGTAGCAGATATACTACTGATACTACTGATTACCGCGCAATTGAAACGTTTTGTACAATTTCATCATGTCCTGCAGAAGAAATGCCAATTAACAATGGCGAAAATGTGACAGTTGATGACACTTTATCATCGTTTCATAAAACTGGATTGGGAGTGGATAGTTACTTATAGATTGGTTAATTAGTAATCTATGGATGATGTGGTCATCAAGTCTCCTCCAAAAAATATGGCAATGGCAATGTCAGAATCTATCGCTTTTAGCAAACATTTGTTTATACCTGATCCACCAACGAGCTAAAGTTAGCAAGTAGTAGGTATGCTGACATTGCCGGGTAGTGTAGCAGAACGTGAGATGCCGTTTTTCTTCTTCCATACACGCTCTGCATAGAGGCTAGGCATAGGCTCTGGATCGATCGTTCGGCTGCTGGAGCCTTTGTGGGTCAACTCATCTGCTGCGTCGTTTCCTCTTACTCCGCTGTGACCTTTTATCCATTGTAAGGTTATGTTATTTCCTGCTCCTATCTCATTTATTCGCAGGTGGCATTTGTAAATAAGTCCTGAGGTAATTGCACTACTCCTCAGTGCTTCTAGCACCACCATACTGTCTGAGAGTATCGAGATATTTCTGTCCATAACCTTCTATGACCTGTGCTGCTTTGATCACACCCATGCATTCTGCTTGGAAGACTGTTTTGTACGCACCTAATGGTCTGTGTATGCTGATGTTTAGGTCTTCTGAGAAAACACCCGTACCTTGTTCCGTCTTGGATCCATCAGTGTAGATACTTAGATTGTGCTGATTGGAATGAAAACAAACGAAACAATTAAAATCACCTGCTGCCATATGATCTGGTGAAAAAGAAAAATTGAAGTTAGAGAAATAAGCAGCCACATTAAAGAGAAATGAAGATAGAGCCGAAGCAAGAAGAAATTAAAGAAAGGCGTGAACCCTCAAGCCAAAACCTGATCAGTTAGAAACAATAAAATAAACAAAAAAGTTTTAAAAGCTGAAGAGGATGAAGACAAAAACGTATATTGCAATTATATATTACCCACCATGTTGTTTTTGTCATCAATTATTAAGTATTCCTCTAATGGTGCTTTATTAAAAGTGTTATTTAATTAATTATATGTGTTTTATTAAACTAGTGGTTATTTATTTTTAATATTAAAATAGTGGCCGCAAACCAACGTACCGGTGGTCGTAAACTAATGAAAATGATAGCTAACCGACGTTTTCACTATATTTTAACATTTTCAGCTTTTTTAAATAATATTTAGATAAATGTATTTTTTTATGTTTTTTATCCAAACTAGACTATACTTGTGACCAATTTACAGTAACACATACTAGGTTGGATGTAGACAACATTTTTTTTACTTATCTTAAGTGGGTAACCCAGCTAATTGGTCGCTAACCGGCACAATCACCCTATCCTTTTTATGTCACAACAAAAATCAAACCACGTTAAATAAGTTAAAACAGTCTCCTTTCGAGTCAGATGTGTACATTTAAGAGCTGACTGTTGGATATCTAAAATAACTTAAATGCCAATAGGTGACTGGTTCTTTTGAAAATCCATGCTTAAGCTAACTTTTCTTAACTTTATAGTTAAAAAAGAATTGATATTTGTATTATCTAACTTACAAAATTTTATTTAAGTAAAACATTTTTGTAACTTGTAGATTGTCAGAGACCCTATAACTGGAGAAATAGTTGGGTTAGAAGAAGTAAGTATACCAGTAGGGGATGATGATGATTGTTTATCGATGGCTCGGGCGCCTTTGCCTCCGAGCCTTGCAACCAGGGGCACCACAATGCAAAACCCTTTCCTACCTGCTGGTTTTGAGGAGGAATTACAAATGATATTGGATGAAGCAGCCAAAAGTGGTGAAATCAAAATTAATTTGGAAGATGATGAACCAGGGAAATTCTTAGGAGAAGGTATACTTTTTCTATTATTTCTAAATATAATATTAGCTTTGGAATGACAATTCCGCTGTGTTATCATCGTTAGATTGTGTTTTATTTAAGTAATATGTACACTTTTTTCATTTTATTTTATGATTGATCAACAGTGAAGATAACCAGTATATAACGGCATAGAATTTACTGAACTTTTTCCTGTTAATGTATGTACATCAGTGACAACTCAGTAAATTTTACACTTACAAAATGACAATCAATCAGTGAAATGTATACATAATAATGCCAAATACAATAATATATAATACAAATATATATATAATATAGCCAGTGTTATGTATCAACATTAATTTAAAATGTTATGGCACAGTAATATTTTGCATTATTGTCAACTGATTTATATATATATATATATATAT
>DWLR01005557.1:0-10851 GCA_018246295.1 Papilio alexanor hazarajatica
TAACTTTTGGAGTTTTATTCAATATTGTAATTTTTTCAAGGTGGTCTCAAACTTTTGGCCGGCAGTGTATCTACTTCACGCCTGCCTTCTGTGAGTTTGTGGTATTTCACCGGTCCAGTGGGCCATTCGTGCGACAGATGTTGTATGTTTTATTTGTTTAACATTTTGCAGATTTATTGAAGTCTGTAAAATTTTAAAATTATATTTTGAAGTCAGTAGAAATGACGTTGATATATTAGATCAACACATACACGTATGCCTAAATTACAACTGCTTACAATTAATTCTTTATCGGAAACTTTTTGTATGTGACAAAAAATATTAATAACTACAGGATGTTGGAATTGTCTCGTGTGGTAATACCAGAATAGATAACTTGCACTACCAGTTATGTGCAGAGAGATAACCACGTGTTTATAAACCACTATATCATAAAGTAGTTAATGAAAAACTATTTTTTCATAGCCTATGCTATTTATGAATAAAAAATCTTTTTAATAGTGAAAGAATTTTTAAAATATTCTCGGTAGTTAGTTTATCTATAACAAACAAATCGTGCGAATATTGTGTGCATATGCATGCAGTTTAAGCTTAAAATCTGTTGTGTCCTACGAAGTGAGGATTGTTTCAAGTTCGCACTTATGTTTCTACTAATTTCTATGTTGTTTGTGTAATATAAAAAAACATTTAAGGTACAGTCGAGTTCCTTGGCGGTATTCCACGTTAAAAGAGACAATTGTTTGAAGGTTTCGTACGCCTTGAGATGGTTGACGTAGAAACAATAACCAATAGGATGTTACTCTTAAATGTGTTAGGTCGAAAAAAGGTCGGTCAATGTTATATAATGTATCCAAAAATAAAGATTTCGTGTGATTGGCAGAGGTCGTAAAACTTCCTGAGCGGAAAACAAAGACACCGGTGATAACAGTAGGGTGCAGGTACGCTACGGATTTTAGTTTATTTTGTCGAAACATCGATAGCGCGCTAATTGGTTATTTGTAAGAAGGAGCCGGAGTTTAGCTTGTCACAAGGAACAAGGCAATTTTTATGTAAGTGGAATACCGTGAAGGAACTCGACTGTACATCGTCAAGTATTACTCTCGGTTCTTTAAATTTGATTCATAGTTCTAACCATTTTAATTTTATAATGTTGCCATGTCAAAATTCAAAATTATTGTATTTTTAACAGATGGCCTGGAAGCTAAGTACTCAGAGAGCGCCTTCCTTGGTCAGGCCGCGTTGCCCGCGCGTCGCAATGACGACATGTCCTTCGAGCAAATGCTGTTGGACGTGAAAAAGAAACTTCACCAGCGCAAAGGCGATAAAAAACGCCACGATGAATCTGTCTGAGCTGTCAAGAATTTGTGATAGATCCAGTGGCTTGAAATTTACCTGGCCTTTGCCTTGAACTGTGTTATGTTGTTTTCGTTTGTCAATCTGACAGCCAGTTTGCGCGGGCTCCTACAGTGAGTGCCATCACAGCTGTCAAGATGACGTTTCAAAGTTGTGATGTAAAGAAAGACTTTAATGTTCCGGAGTTGATTTTGCTCACACGATGTACCTATAACCTTAGTTAAATTATGTTAGTACATTGTTTGTCCCATAGTTTAGTTGATTTTACGTTTTGTAAATACTAGTTTATTTTTTTGTCATATGCGTATATAGATATAGACGATTTTGTTAAAGCTACCTCTTTTGTTAATGCCGATTGCCGAGTGAATATTAGAATCGATTTGCAATGGAATTATTGGATTAACCGTTTCGATTGAACTAATATTGTTCTTTTTATCTGTTAAATGGACAAAAAGTAGCAAATTTACATTTCTGCATTAAATTGGTGTTCATAGTAACTTTTTAGTACCGATTATAAGTTATGGATGTTAAAAATATAACTATATCCTTAAGATTAACTGCTGAATGTTACCTATTAACTTTAAAAAATACGCTCTGTTAATATTTCCTCAACTATTGAAATATTATTTAATAGTGATTATTGAAAGCTGATCAAATGGAGACGATTAAATAAAGTAGAGAATAAACTCATCGAGGTAATCTATTCTATAATTACAAAAATCTCTTTCGATTTTCTTCCATCGCGTGTGCCAAATATGAGATTTTTTTTTATAATGCGCATTATTTGTCAACTTGAATCAGCCTTTAATTATTAGTATTACGTCCTTATGGTCAGTGGTTCCCAAACTTTTCGGAACAAAGAACACCATATCATCCATAGTTACAAAGAACATTGAAATAACTTTGTGAAGCATGTGTAACAACCTTAACCATTACAGAGTTAGATATCGCATTTGCCCCAAACATGTAAAAGAAATATGAATTAATTTTCTTTGTCATCTAAGCACACCTGTTCAATTCTAGAGCTAACGCCTACAATGCGTCCTATAATTTAAACATTTGTCCTATAATCTAAATCATTATTAAACATACATATTAAAATAAAAGTTTTTGATTTAAATCTTGAAATGTTGTGTTCTTTAAAAACAGTTTGGGAAACACTGTTCTTTATTAAATCTTTTTAATGTAAGGATATTTTTATACATCGATTTGAACGGTATGTATGGGTTTGTAAGCACACAAGTTTACGTATATAAGTGTACCATACTTATTGAATAGTATTTTTACGATAAAATTCTTAATGTCATTGAATTATATTAACAAAATCTTTTTGTACGTAGATAGTATTCAGTACAGTCTCACACTCTTACGTGTTTTTTAGAGCTGTCAAAGTTTATAATATAATTAAAAATAAAATTATGCTTCCTAAGACAAAGGCTAGTCAGACATTCAGCCACATTTTAACTATGGATATATACTAATAAAATAATTATGGACAAAATTATGGGTATCATGTCTATACGTTTGAGATCTAGTACTATTTATTATTTTCATTTGGATATTGTGAATTTCGATTGGTTTTGTTAAATAATAAATATTAAATCTTGAACAAAATTAGTGAAAACCATTAAGTGAATTTAAAAAAAAAAGTAAACAAATTTAGTAAAGGTTATCTTTTAAAAGCTATTTATTACGGATTTAAGATTGACATGTTAGACTGTTGGTCTAAATTAATACTATACAGAGCTATGCTAGATATTTGGCAGAGAGACAAGATACGTTACGTAAAATCAATCGTATGAAGGTTAACGTAGCTCTCACGTCAGATTCGTAGGACCGTTTTCAGGATGAAAGGTCTTCTAAACTGCAGCAATTCGAAGCCTTGGTCTAATCGTAGATATTGAATGGAATAACTAAAATTCCATTTACTGGTGCAAAATCATATCCAATAATGTTATGGACAGTGTGTTAAAAAGTCGAAGTCATGACATAATCTAATAAGAGTTGCGAACATATAACTTCCTATATAAACAAAGTCGATTTATCGCATGCCATGCATGTTTATTTTGTTCCAATATAAGCATTTGCATTAGGGTAAAGATTCGAAGACTGTTATAATATTGAAAATATTAAAATTTAAATATGAAAATGTCATAAAAAGAATTGTCATATTCGACTTTGTAATATTTATGACAATATAACAAAGCTTTATTGAAAATAAAAATAAAAAACTACTTTCTTTAAGTTTCATTTTAATTTTTAAATTTATCTATTTACGAAAACAGAGCTTAATTACTTTAGTTCAAGGGCTCTCCTTGTTTGCTCTGGCAATATGTATAAATGCATAAGTAGTTAAACTTAACCTTCATGGTGTTTATTTGTCAAAGCCAATAGTCTAAAGGCTTATAAATAAAATTATTTGCAACACAGCAATACCCAAAAACTTACTTGGCTTACCCTACCCAAAATATTTTTAGCATTTTCGTTTAAAAGTATTAGCTTTATCTGATTGGTGGCCCTCATTATTGGTAATAATAGTAACTATTTGGTAGCATTTAAACAAAAAAAAAATATTAAAAAGATTTTTTTTATATAAAAACCAAATGATTGGACAAATAATTTAAAAAAAAAATAGATCACACAGGAAAAAGTGACTTGTGTAATTGGGTTGAAAATAATCTAAGGCATTTTTATTGCGTAGTTTTAGAAATAATGAGATAAATATTCAAGAACTATTTTCATACAATGCTCTGGGATTGCTTTGGGGCCTTTGCTTACCGTATAGACTTTTAAAGATTAAAACAGGGAAATAAAAACTAAAAGTATAAGCAGATTTTTTTAATGTCTAGCATATAAAATTATCATCAGAGAATACTTTAGTATTATTCTTTTAATATTCTTCGTTTCAGGATATACGCGTCCATAAAATACTATAAACTCTTTATATCAATACTCTTTTTTTGCAACTAATATATAAACCAGCATAGCTAAGTTTTGCTAAGAATATAAAACAATCCGTACAAAACCTATGTTGCCAGTAGATTGCAAATTACCAAATTGGTAGGATTTTGTATTGACACTTGTGTGCTTAGAACTCCCGTATTCTGCTTTGTATCATGTGTAAGAGTTGTATTTTTAGTGTGGCAATATTCACCATGTTCACCAATATTGCCCGCTTAAAAAAATATCCACATTTCCAATAAACTCTTCGTTTACTTACATAAATGTAAAAATGACTAGTCAGTGTTACTGAATGATATTGTGCTTTTTTTTCTTCGTTGTGATGATATTTATTTTAGTAAAAATTAAATTAAATTTTTTTAAATCGTTTAAGTTCTTATTTTCTTTTCAACATACGGATTGACTTTCTAATTCTACTAGGGGTAGCCATCTTGCTTTGGAATACATACATTTCTCTTTCTATGCCAAACTTATAATGTGATAAATATAAATGTCTTGCTTACTTGTTTGTGAATTTCAAAATCGATTCGTTTTTTGGAGTTTTGAATGAAATAATTCAGTGGTTTAAATCGTCTGTTCACATCTCAGTTGAAAAATAATTATAATGACTATTATAATATATCGGACCACATGAAATTACCACATTATAATAGCTATAGTACTAACTATGCTTACAGTTAATAAGCCACATTTATCAGCTAGCTATAAATATAGATACGTGTCGAAAAACATCGTCGGGCAAATAAAGATTAAGAAATCATACGAAACTAAAAACTAGGGGGATTCGATGTCATTTGCAATTTGTTGGTCCACACCCGTAATTGTCAAAATGCAACTGTCATTTTGTCAATACAATGTTGTTAATCTGGTTAACCTACTTTTTAAACCAAATTATTTTATTGCTTTGTCTGAGATGGTGAAACATCTGTTTATTTTATTCTGTCGGGCTATCCTTCGAATTTGTTTTATGTAATTCTGCAGCTTCAAGAATGTGAACATTTAAATATGAACAGTTACTTACCTGTACTTCTGATCGGATATTTTTTCGATGATCATTCAGTACATTTTGTATGTTTACTATTTAGCAAATACTCAAATCTAAGATATGTTTATTAGCATTTTATTAATTTCTTTTGTAAGGATTTTTCGATCTTCCAATGGCCGTCCGTTGTTGGGTCAGTGCTATTTTGTGAATATATAATTAAATGCTATTAAAATATAGTCGTTCGCTGTACCTCATTTTGTTTGTCATTTTTATACTGTGTCTTAAAATGTAACAATGTGTGTCTTACTTCCGTAACAAAAGGATCAAATTAATTTGCTTGTTAATAAATTAAAGACAAATTGGAATCGATAAAACTTGGATGGATTTTGTGATTGTTTTTTTTTTAAAGAAATAAGATTGAAAATGTAACTTTTTTTGAAAACTGCATAAACTTACGGGGTATATGTACACTGAAAAGTCCAATTTTTATTATCTCTGTCTATAGATAGTAGCGTATATACATATATATGTTTAAACGATGTGAGAACGTTTTATACGTAATGTTGAAAAATAAAGTATTTTGAACACATTTCGGCTTTCAATACTATGCAATTGTATAAATTCCTTCCAAGTACAGATTCGTGATATACAACTTCGGGAGTATGGCGGCCGATCGTTATTGAAACAGTAAACTTTTCTCTTATCTTAGTTTTAAGATACACTCGTTTATTGTATCCATGTATTGTACTGAATCCTTCCATCCTCCGAAGTTACATCCCAAGAATAATGAAGGCATGGTATTATATTGTATAAAAATTAATACTGAAGTCCCAACTTCTAGTAAGTTACTTGAAAAGTTCTGGTTAATTTAATAACAAATAAAATTTAATAACTTGTATTCGCGACTAAGTCTCGTAAAATTATGCGTTTACGCTGAGAAGTGCAGTAAGTTTATCATCCAACTAAACTTGCGTTAAACAGTTGTGGCAATATGTAATAATTCATCTATTTTTCATAAAAACGGATATCACTCGTATTGTTTGAGAGCGCCATCTATTACCAACAGCTGAATTTTTTATAAAAACGACTTGCGGTTGAAGTTTTGAACATCACGATTGATTTCTACAAAAGTACAATAGATGTCTCAACATCTGCATTACAGATTTCCTTATAGATGTCACTATCAGTCCAGTTACAAGTTTGAGAATAAATGTGTAACTTGGAATATTAATGACGTTTTAATAAAATTAAAAATAGACAAGGAAACAAGAAAATAAATTTATATTTTAATCTTTGCTATTGTAGCCTTAATTAGAGGAAAGGACAAGAGTACTAGTTTCCTCACGCAATAGAACAACATTCAGGTTCATTGAATAAAATGGGGTAAAAATATAGAAATACCATTATTTAACTGTTTTTAATGTCTTAATTATTGCGTGATGTAATTTTATTACACTTTAAAGTAACATGACATTGTAGTACCAGGTACCCAGAAGTCCACGAGAGATAATAATATCTATAGTCGAACTTTTACTCAATAGTCCGCCAGTGTTTATGATGGACACAAAACCGTGGATTATCTACTCGTCGCCTTACAATTAAAATATTAATTGTTTATTAGAAACTGGTATTAATTACTTACAATCAAGCCCTAACAAAACGGGATCACAAGTCTTAGGTGTACTAATTATTCGGAAATTGGAAAATACATCGTATTGTTTCGGATTAACTAAATACCTACTAATATTAATTGGGTGTGGCAGTGGAATATTAACAAAAAAGTTCGTAGTGTTATCACAATGAAACCTTTTCGGTCTAATAACGTATTTATTTACTTGACAAACAAAAATTAACAGATAAAAAAATCGATTTCTATTGTGGAAATACAAATAAAACAGTTTCCGAATTACTAATGGTCCTCGCTTTGCCTGTATCATATATATACAGCTTAAAAATTACCCTAATGGATTTATTAATTTACAAACGCAAGTTAAATTAAAATAGAAATTCATATTAATGTCTCTACAAAACTAGTAAACTTAAATATGTAAATAAATTAAGTCACTTTCGTCAGAAGCTTCACAAACTTAATATGGTACAAATTCTATCAAACCGCTGTATGTTTGAATGTTTTACTTCTCTGTGCTAAAGTGTAAAGCTACCTACATTAACCAATACCAATAGGTTTGTACATATTATGAAGAGAAAGGATTTGATGGTTTGTTCTAGATAAACTCAAAATCAACTGAATCGATATTTTAAATTCATTAACCAATAGAAAAATCTACTTGAACTTCCTCCGTCAAATCGAATATTTGTCCAAGAGCTGCTGCTGGCTCATATTTTGTAATTGGAAATCCTCTCGACATTGTTCTACATGTGGTATGTATTTTCTTACCCTTTTAGTGTTATTTCCGTGAAATAAATATCTACGATATAAACAAGATAATTGTTATCTCTGCTTATATCGACTTGATTTAATAGCGTGATAGTTTATAGTCAATATCATCAGCCGAAGAGAATAGAAAAAAATGTGGAAAACCTCTTCCATGAACCCCTACAAATATGATCCCTTGCACTAGCGGATTCAGCATTGTTTGTGTGCCTTGACCCCTTTGAGGGTGGGATTTTTAGGGAAAAACTAAAAATCACAAAAACACATATTCAATTTCGCTATATAGACAGTAAACTCTATATAGCGAAATTGAAGACCGAGTATTTTATTGCATTATTAAGAGTCCATTAAACCAGCACCTCAGTCTATGATCGTCCACTGCTGGATATAGGCTATTGATCGCATCACGGGAGGGGGGGATGTGCCATAATCGCCACGCTTGGCAGGCGGATTGGCGATTGCAGTATGTTCCACCGTGCTAAGAAAATGACGCTACTGCTCGTCCTCCGGTGGTCTTTACATACAGACTTGCGTATGAGAGACAAGTATCTTACCACTGCGCTAACCGGTTATTCAAACCGTTAAACGCAGAGTAAAAAAAACTATTTTTTACGAATAAGTGCGTTACAATTCTAACTAAATTAAGCGAAAAAAAAATAGCGAAGAAAGTTACCTAATTATTAAATATTAGTAAATTATTTGCAAGTAAATTATTTGCATCTTTGTCGTTTTCTGTTCGCCATGTTTACGATTCAAAAATTTGAAAGAAACTAAGAATATCTAACCTAACCCATAGAAATAAGACGCTTTTAAGAGGTTTACTAAAAAACAAATTAATGTTTTCTTTAAACAGAACTTCGCGATATAGAGGTAACACTTTAGTTTAAAGCAGAACAACAAACAAGTAAAATAGTTGGATGACTTAAAGATTTAATTAGAATAATAAGTACCAAGTTTACTGTAAGATTTGTCAACGAATAACTTTGATGCTTTGGTTATTTTAATTTTAATTATCCCTGGCCGCTCCCATCCCGTAAAGTAATTTTATATTTAATAAATTTTAATTTCTTTCCGAATTAAAATAATAAAAATAAAAGCTAAGTAATTGCAACGAAATTAAACAATAAGTTTGCAAATAAAAGGCATTTCAACGGTACGATAGTCCGACGCTCAGACGTTCACAATATCCCTCCTGAAATTAGTGTGGTAGCCGGGGGCCCTCCGAGCCTCGCCTAGCGCCCTAATGACTAATTTGCCCCATAATTGCCCTTGTACTTATCCTGAATGGGGGATCGTTTTATTTACAGACGGTCCTCAGGGCCACCGTAGAGTGCATATAGCTATTTGTATAACTTTCAGGACGATTAAAACTTCGGTATACAGTTTGGCGAGTTCAAGTGGAGATAACTCTTAATTCAATATTGTTAAATATCAATCATTAAAATTAATTCGCAGGATTTATTTGAAGATTCATGATTGATTTTCAATTATTTCATACTATGAAATTCTGTTTTGTTTTGCCCAACTGACGAATATGTATGTATATATTTACATGCAAGTATATATTTTGTGATCTCCTGTAGCCAAAATAGCTTGACTGTCTTTGAAGAGTGAGGTGTAACTCGATTTGTATTCTTCCCTGGAAACGGGTAGTCAGTCGGGTTTATTCGTTATTTTTAAATTAATTATCGCTTGTTCAATTCTCACGAACGAATCACTTGCTAAAGTACATTAAATGAATGGATAGCATCACTAACAAGTCTGTTAGTCACCAGACCCATAAAAGTAACTAAAAGCTTCATTCGCGTACAGTGAAGAGCTCCCCAAAGTTGTGTTAGGTATGGCAAGGATGGTTTATAAACGCATAGAGGACATACAGACTAATATAAAATTTTGTTCATAAGGGGTTTTCAATGTTTATAGTAGTAAACGTATACGCTGTTCGAAAACAAGACCTAAGTTTTGTAATTAAACATACATAAGAAGGCGGTCATTAGACTACGAGTACCTATTTTATATTTTGATGGGAAATATTCCAGCTTTGTTGAAATTTCGCGATAAGCTGGAACAAAATTGTATAATATGGATAGTTTTGGTATAAGGTTGATACGAGGAAAAGGTTGGTTTCCGTAATATTTTGAGAATTACGAATTTTAAAAGGTGACGTTTATTACAAGGTTTAGATCTTGGTTTGGTACGTCGTATAACAATTTGATAGCGCCACGCAGATGCGAACCTTGTGTGAAACGATCGCAGGAAAATTAACGTTTGGAATTTAATGACCCAATACCCCATACCGTCTTCAT
Source organism: Papilio alexanor hazarajatica (assembly GCA_018246295.1). Lineage (NCBI taxonomy): Eukaryota > Metazoa > Arthropoda > Insecta > Lepidoptera > Papilionidae > Papilio > Papilio alexanor. The sequence continues at coordinate 10,001 of DWLR01005557.1, forward strand.
ACATTTATCTTCCTTCTATATAAATTATAACTGAATTACTTTTTGAATAAGAAATGTATTTCCTTATATATCAATAAGCAATTTAATAAAGTCAGACTGACAGACTGTGCGGAATATGCCACTGCTCATACATATATAAATATATACGCAAAAACACAGATGCAGTCAGCCGTCGCCGCCATAAGTCAACGTTATTTCCACACAGTATAATCGGAGCGAGTGCAACGCTTATTTCGCATGTGACAAAACAATATAACTTATATATCATAATATACGGCACTAAATAAACAAAATTAAAAATAAAATAAGCCTTCACGCGAATAACTTTAAGGGGTTGGCAGAGATCTCGACTTTCATCTGGCGCGTTTTACATCCGTATACATTACATATATAGTAGATATTGTATTTCTTTTATAAAAATGTCACCAACCTGGTTGATATATCTATTGGTAACCCAACGCTGACTCCTTTTCTAAATACCGAATTTTATAAAAACAATCTTTATAGAGATACTACTTTATAGAGATAAAATGGAGTAGATCGTAGATCTACTCTCTCCATTTTCAAAAGAACTCGGAATCTGGTTTTTATTTATTTTAGATGTTTTTCATACAAATAAATATTGAAAAAAAAAATGTATGAAACGTTTGCTAATAGATTATTTTTTCAATTTTAACGAGAATTACACTTAGTCAAAACAATACATTAAGTCAATAATGTACCTATAAACAATATTTATATCAAAATTAATACATTCATATCATCCGATTTTGCCTCCTATGATACATGTGTTACTAGTATGAATATAGAATATATATGTGTATATATATTCTATTCTATTATATATATAT
>DWLR01005558.1:0-10851 GCA_018246295.1 Papilio alexanor hazarajatica
TAGCAGTAACTAAGCTCGAGGGCTCCCTCGGGAGCCTCGGCTCGGGCCGTTACTATATTATCATCACCGGATTGGAGTTTATGAGCGGCGGTGATCACTCTTTAAGGCGACTCGTTGCTCGTTTGCCCCCTTCTCCTATAAAAAAAAATTCCGGGGTGAGGATGTCATGCGCATGTGATGATAGTCACTAAACGTCAGGTAACCCGCTAATCGATTGCCTCCTTATCCTAAATATAAAAAAAATGATTTAGTCATCTAGTTATTTGTATTGGTTAATATTGTCTTTGCGTAAAATAATAGTTTTCATTGATATGCCGAGACGGGTAGAATTAACAATATTCTAAGAAGTAAATAAAGTCAAACACTACGATAATTTTAACGTCAATCAAAATTAACAAAAACAGTTAAACTTATTGAATCCTAATATAACTTTTTCTTATTAATTAATATACAAAGTTTACGAACTTAACTAAATATTTACCCCTAGATAACTTTGCAGGGGTGAAACAAAATTTCTCACAGAAATAAGTTAAAATAAATGTTGCTATCTCTTATATTATCACTGTACAAGTTTAACGGGTGCGCCGGAATTCGGAAAACTTTAACCTACTTCTCGTAAAAGTTTTTTTATTCAAACGCATACTATTTTATTTGTGTTTATTTAACTCCATTACTAAACTTCTTATTGCAGTCGTTTATACTGTCTGACATTTAAATCATCATCCGCCTATATCAATGTCTTTCTCATCATGCAATATTTTACCTCTCGCATTCAATCTTTTCGCGCCGTCTCTTGATATTTGGAGATATTCATAGATTATACAAGATGTGTCATCGATCGTCTAAATAAATCGATCGTCAGTGAATCAATTACGATCCTTGTTTTGAATTTGCCGTCTTAACTTTCTGATACGACACGACTTGTTCTTTCTTTTTTAATTGTTGCATATAAGTTCTTCGCAGCCTTTCCCTCTTCCTTCTCCCTTCTTTTATTGTAGTTTTTTATCACTTCGATTAGTTATTATTTCGATCGTTTGTATAAATAAAAATCAGATCCAAATGTGTCCATGCATGACTTGAGAAAAGCTGCACATATATAGATAATCGGTAACTATCAGAACAAGGTTTCTATGAAAGAAAATCTTTGAGAAAACGAACTCAAAAGTTAAAAAATCGGTTTTAAAAAACTAAAAAAAGTAGATAATAGCTAGTTAATAATAAATGAATTCTTAAAGATTCTTTTAATTCTGAATTTTCATTCCAGATCTTAGTAAAATCGGCACAGACCTTGTACAAAAGGCTGCATTTACCGGAAATGTCTTACCCTGACGTCGCCGAAGCATCTTTAGAAGTTGGACCATTCCCTAAATTAAGAAAATATAGCAAAACGTTCAGGTAATATGGAACAAAGCTCGTAATTTTAACTGTGATTATAAATTACAATTTAATTAAAAGAAACAGTCTAGACAGTTGCTTGTTTATTAGCTTAAATAAGTAAGTAAGAGTATTACTATGAAATTTTCTTAGACTTCACTATTTAACACAAACGAAACAACCAGTTTTTTTAATGGAAAAAAGGCGAAACATCAATATAAACTTGTCAATTAAAGTGTATTTTATACATTTTTTTTTTTATCTTAAATGTTTGTTACCTTAAATACAAAAAACAGGTACGCGGTAGATGCTACTATCTGCATAGATCTGTTCGGTGCGTGTTGCGTATACCAGATTATAATTGCAAAAACTATTCAGCAACTGGTCGAGAGCAAAGACGACGTCGCTTGGGAGGATATAGATCGATTGAGACTCTACGTACTTGCTCTCTTGCTACCCATACTGCTTCTTTGTATGATAACGACGTTAAAATATCTGGCACCGTTCACATTACTCGCCGATGTCTTTATTAGTAAGTAAAATAATTAATTAAAAAAAAAAACAAACACAAACATGACTAAAATATATCGTAGAACAATTAACCTTTGCTTTAAACTATAGATACATGCAAATCACCTCAGCCTATTATTGTCCACTGCTGGACATAGGCCTCCCGCATTGATCGCATCATTAGGGGGAAATGTGCCATGATTGCCACGCTTAGCGATTGGCGATCGCAGTATGTTCCACCGTACTAAGAAGAGGACGCTGCTGCCCGTCCTCCGGTGATAAATACATCTAGACACAAGACAAACAAACATACATTTTCATGCACACAAATGTGACATGCAAACAGTAACTATTAAATTAAAAATAATTAAAAATTATACATCCGGTAATATAAGCGAAATCGACGGCCCTAGACAACATTTACGATTTTTAAGCGCGTAGTTACAGAGGCCACCTCTGGAGCATTACTGGAGGATCTTATTCTGTTTGCTAAGGCGATAATCAGCTAAATAATTTGAAAGTTTTAATTTTTGCGTTTCGATTTTTGTGTTTTACTTCCAACTTGGGACAGATAGCCAATAGTTTTGTTCAACATCACTTTAGTAATCAACTTAATTCCATTAACAAATTGTGTGCCTTATCTCTGTACAGTTAATTTTAAACAAGTGTAGACATTACTTACCTAAATATACATTTCAAAGTAATTACTCCATAAAACTAATATGTTATTTCACTTCGTCCTATGCGTTCATTAATTTACACGTCACTAAAGAAAAATTTATAGATTGTTAAGGTTTGATTTAATATACGCTCTGAATGTATGAGTTCAATTTCAGTCCTCTTAAACCAAATCCAATTTTCACCTAAGATCCGGGGACCCGCTTGCTCTTTTACCTCTTTTATTATAAAAAAATTAATAATCAATAGGTTTTTATTTTATATAATTATTCTTCGCATCAATTTTAAAATTCATTAATTATTTTATTACAGTTGCCTGTGTGATCGCTACCGTAATATACAGCCTGCGTGTTGCTCCGAAAATATCAGAGGTGCCAGCTTGGAAGGACGGCTTGGGATTCTTCGAGTTTTGTGGCATCGTTGTTTTTAGTATGGAAGGAATAGGAGTTTCTCTGCCCATCGAGAACAATATGAAAGATCCTCAAAAGTTTCCGAAAGTGCTTTGTGCCGGTAAGATGGTATTATATAGAATATCGTAATGTATACATTGTAGTCGTTACAGAAGAAATACGTACTAACAAGACAGATGTCTGAATGCAGTATGAAAAAAAAAGACGATGGTCATGATTTAAGTCATAACTTAAAATACTACTTTTGTTTGCATTATCGTGAGTATGAGTGTATCTTTCTGTCTGGAGAATATTACGCTAAGTAATATGAAACTTTTGTGTTTTACTCTTTTTTACTCGCCATTTTTGTTCTTTCAGGAATGAGTGTGGTTGTTTCGTTTCTAATATTAGTTGGATTTTTCGGTTACTGGGGATTCGGCGAAAATTCTATATCACCAGTAACTTTGAATTTTCCATCCGAAATGTAAGTAACTCTCTTTTTATTTATTTATACGATTACTACACAACTCCAGTGTGCATCGCAACGCCAAAACGGAAAAAAAATTAGAAAATCAAAAAACGTCTAAGCATTGTGAAAAGGGTTTCGCTAAAAAAAGTAAACAATTTTATTATATTTTTATAGATAGACTTTTTGATAAATTACTTTATAAGACAAAGGAGGGATGTTAATAAGGAAAAGAAGAAGCGATGGGGAAGATGAAACGCAATATGCGTCTACGCAATAATACTGCTCAGTTCAGTAAATTGTGATGATGTAAATCTGTACATCTTCCATTAAAATGCTTTCAGATTTCCAACAATACTCAAATGTCTAATGGCAATAATGATTTTCATTACATTCGCCCTAAATTTCTGGGCGCCTTTCAATCTAGTTTGGTTCTATTTGTCCAAGAAACACGACCCGAAGAGGCACTGGCTATGGGAGAGGGTGTACAGAGCTGTGTTTATTGTAGCTATCACATCTATTGCTATTGCGTTTCCTAACATTGGAAATTTAATGGGCTTGGTAAGTAAAAATTACATATTGAGTAAAAAAAAATTTTCATTTAATTTTAATGTGGTTCATACCTTCAAGAAAAGAGAGGTAAGCTAATGCTACCATCCTTTGAGCAAGGGATTATTGAAGCGTTTAAGCATTTATTTTATCACAATACATACCAACACATTTATATACCAACACTTATGATACCTTCCAAGAGGCATATGCGAGGAATGCTGTATAGGGAGACAAATAAATAATCAGTTCACCTGGTGATAGATGATCACCTCTGTCCATAAGTATACGGAAAAACTAGAAAAGTTGCAGTTGAATTTTCAACCTTTATGGGTGTAAAGAGAGGTGGAATTGACGGTGGTGGAATTACTCTTAAATTACCCTTACCCACAAAATTACCCTCAACGGTATTTGAGGCTAGCTATTCTTACTTAGACGAACCACTCATGCAATAGCCATTTACGTTTGTCCCATTAACATTCGTTTTATTTGCAGCTAGGAGCGTTCTGCTTGTCAAACATTGGATTTATATTCCCAGCGCTGATAGAACTCCTTGTTATATGGGAAGATCCAGGACTCGGTCGACATAAATGGCGTCTTTGGAAGAATATATTTGTTATAATTGTAGGAGTATTGTTGTTTTTTGCTGGCACTTACTCCAATCTTAAAGGGCTTATTGCAAATATATGATGAATTCAAGTTTATTGACGTTTTAATCTTCACTTGATATTGTCTTCTCTTACAATTTTCACTCACTCCATTTGACGAAATAATCCATCCTCTCCTTAATTACATTAGCTTGTGTTAGCAAAAAAAGGATCCGAGAAGTCCCACGTGTATCCTGTGTTCAGTATTGGGATGAAAATTAAATCACTATAATAGTATAAAAATATATGAAACCATTTTTTTTAAAAGATGACAATCAGGGCGGAGTAAGTGTATATTGTCTAAAGATTATTATGTAAAAATGCAAACAATGCAAATGTCAAAAGATATAAATAAAACAAAATTGAATTGTAAGTTTTATGTTTAAAAATAATTTACAATTAAAAAAATAAATATAAATTACATAATCCAAAAACACGAAAGATCGTATTGAAAACATTGGGAAAAATAAAAAAATCAATGCAACAACATAATCTTGAAGTAATGCTCAATTGAGCTTTTCAGTACATTTCGTATCGCACTCAAAATTTGATTTTATCTATGATATTCATTTTATTATACATGATAATGTCTTACATGTGACTAATAGCATCATAAATAAACAAAACACAAAACCTATCGTCATTTTTGTGCTTGGATACGATCGTTTTGTTTTAAAATCACCAACAAAACATCAGATAAAGATTTATGACAGCGACGCTTCTGTATCGTACTCAAAATTTAAACTGTGCTACAAATCTCCGATTGTCTCATATATCAGATCTTCTGTTGGGGTTGATGGCGATCGATACGAGCTCGACCGCACTCACAAAGCTACCGCATATGCCCAAGAAAATACCAACGACAATCATGAGGCAGGACAGCCAGAGTCTCCATCTGAACGGCCCAAGACCTGGTCGCTCCCAGTGTACAAGCAGATAAATAACATTAGGGTAAATGAATGCAAGATTTGACAAACAAAATGCTCCGAGCTGAAAATAAAAAGTTAAGTTTTATCTATAATTTGGTGGAGGAGTGCGTATTCGGAATGGTTGACCACAAGAGCGATCGGGCAGCGGTTACGTGCGTATCGTGTCGGGACTCAAAAACTGCACCGTCCTTTGATGCACGCGCAACCGGTAAGTGACCCCCGCTCAGCTATGCGTTGCAATTCAAATTCACCAATCAGAGGTCACGAAAATTTGTTGATGCGCGCGACTCCGACCACTCGTCCAGCACCTGTGTTTACTTGTGTGTGTTATGTGTAATTGTGAATTGTTTTCGAATGATGTAGAAGGTCCCCTACAATTTATACATATGTCGGACTTCCTTGTCGTCTTTTATTGGTGAACCATGTTCATGGCTGTCATCCGTCAAAGTCAACATTAGTAGCAATGGTTTTAATTTTAAGACAACTTAAGTTCAACATTCAACAACCCTTTCATGTTCTATTACATGCTAGCTACCTCAAACGTACAATCTTAGACTAATTTACAACACTAAGTAATACCGTGTTATCGCGGCGCCTATATCAAATATTTAAAAAAAAAATTAAAAAAAAAACGCAAAGCCCTTGCTCTGCTTAATTTATATACCTAGGTGGCGTTGTTCTCAATCTTAAAAGAAATAGTGATCTAGGTTTGAACTAATTTATTAGGTTGTTGAAGTTGATGTTAAGTTAGAAAAATGAATATATAACACATGTAATCTGACGTTTTAAACTGGGGGAAATCAAGCTTAAAGTAGTCTAGATACATTCCATTTAAGAAAACAGAAGCGTATTAATAAGCAATAAAATATTCAAAAGTACTCACGAAACCCATCAATGCAGTAATGGTAGGAAAGATGATAGCAACTAAGCCGATAATCGCAACGAAGACTGCCCTATAAATAAGCTCCCACATAAGCAGTTTGTTAGGATTCATCTTTCTTTGCATGTAATAGAAGACGGTCGAAAACGGGACCCAATAGTTGAGGGCGTGAGTTACGTAGATCATAACAACGATACACCCCTTCAATATCTTCCCCAGCCTGTAAAAAAAAATAGCATATTAACACTAGTCATACAATCTAGAGCATTTACTCTTTTTGTGCCAACAACTGCCTAATTGATAATAACGCCATCTAGTTAAAAAATTAGAAACTTGCTTAGAGCATACTTGCTTTTAAAAGCTCAAAAAATTAGGATGATTCCATAATTAAATAGTTTCGCATGAACACTCAAATAGATCCTTGTAAAAGAACACCGTATCCCACAAAGTATGTTTCGTGAGGCTGTTCAAATAAAAAATATGTGTAAATTGTGTATAGATCGGAACAAAAATAATTATTAAAAAAGAAGGATACTTCGCCAGTAACTTTGATATCAGTTTCATCTGAACACTGTATAAGTAACAACTTTACAGCGTCATACTTGAATTGTAAAGCAGAAATGATTTGATTTGACCAGTCTTATTCGAGGTGAAATTTTGGTGATAATAGCAATAATGGTAACGCACGTATTCAGCGGGAAGTTAACTGTGATCGGCGATTCACACTTGTCCAAATAGCCGGCATATCCAAAGAAGGAGACGCAAAACACACAGCACACAATTAGGGACATGCCTGAAAAGGTACGTAAAACGAAACACTGTCATATACATAGACGTAGTAAGACATAGTTAAACTGACAGAAATGTAATTAGATGAGATATCGTTACGCGATTAAGATGCTACTTTTTGCTTACATTCGAGTTTTGCTTATAAAAATATTACTCTCGTAAGAAAGAGAATATCTCGGAAAATAGTAACGCGTACCAGAAATCGTAGCAGAAACAGAAGCTACATCCCCCATCTGGACCCTTCTATGTATTGGCCGTGGCCATGTTTCTATGGAGGAAACGGTTCACCTGATGTTTAGTAACTACCACTTCCCGTAGGCATCCACAACTAGCAAAATTAGTTGCAAACCAAAATTATTTCGCATTTCTTACAGGTATAGAAAACGATATACACAGATTCTAAAAACAAAACAAATTTATTTATGTAAGTAGCAGAATTATAAATCCACTTTTTTTCACGGATTTCATCCGTATAAAAAGTGGCTATTATTAATAAATTAAATAGATTTGCACAAATTTAAAGCATCGGATCGATGGTTGACGTTTCGAACCTAAAAATTATTTCATTACAAAATGATGATTAAATGATGTGACTGTTCTAACCCTGTTGGTAAAAGAAATGGTGCAGCTAGTAAATATTTAAAAAAAATTACATACCAACAGACAAAGCGATGCGGTATTTAGTCGGATCCCTCATATTGTTCTCGATGGGAATAATGACTGCGGCACAAGACATGCTGAATACGGCCATGCCAATGAATTCGAAAAAATTATACCAAGTCGTGTAAGGAGTCATGCCCGAAAAAGTCGGGTTATTGTCAAAAGCATAGTATACTGCGACTATTATACAAAACACTAAAACAAAAGAAGCATACGATAGTGATAAAACAAAGATACAATACGAGCACAAGACAAGAGAGTGAGAGAGAGAGAGAGCACACTCGCCCGCTCATATCACAATTCCCCGCGTGCTCTTTTGTTTCCCTTTGCGATTTACTACATAAAGCGGCCCTAACTAATTTATACACCATACAAAGACACTGTCATAAATGGCTATCAAAATTTTATAGTAATCTTAAAAGCTCCTGCTAAATAGTAAGACAACTTTCTCTATATTAACCTGAACACTGTTTGATTCATAGGTCGTAGTCTATTATAGACTATCTGTTTTTGCCCCACCGACAGGAGGTTAATGTTTTTCACGAATACATATGCCTAAGGTCTAAACTTGCCTAAACAGCTTGACTGGATGTGAAGAGTAAGGTAGTCAATTGGACTTATTAATTTTTTAATATAAATCACTACTTTTCTTTACTACAAAAAAGCTTATTTTAATTATAATAGAATTATAGCCACTGGACGATTACAAATTACAATTTAAAAAGAAAAACAAATATATACATACATACGACCATATTAGCCACAATCGAAAGCGGCGCCAGCCATTTCAGATGTCTTATCAAACAAATACAAATCACAAATGGTACAATACACGCCAAGTATACTCGCAAGCCGGGCATTCCTGGGGGAAAAATAAGTACTATAACAGCATACATAAATTACTTCATTGCGCTTTTGTGGAAGAAGGCAACAAACAAACAAGCGGGTTTTACAATTCTGTGTTTCGCCTATTCATTCTACAGTATTCCTCCTAGAGGACCGAAGGTTAAATAAAAAGATTCGAGAGAAAATTATATTTAAAACAGTGCAGGTAAATACCAAACACAAATATAAATAAGCAATTTTTATCACAGAATGAGTTAATAACGTTATTAATTTCTCTCACCATTCGCGCCTTCCATTGACGTTGTTTGCGTATTTTCCACCAGTTGTTTTAGAGACTTTGCTATAATAATTTGGTAAGCAGCACACGATCCAAATAAATCGATACATATCATTGTATCTATGATATACCTGAGAATATTTTAAATTTTATAGACTTACAATTAAAAAATTAAATTAAGTTACTAAAAATGTTATTTATTTTTTGATTTAACGTCACACAAAATGTTGCTTTTGTCAAATAAACTTCCAAGAATTCATTACTTTTGTAGTGTAAATTTTTTTTTCTTTATTATTATCTATTAATACATGTCATGATTTAAAAAAAAATCTTCAATAAAACAGTACTATTATTATCATTATTTTGTGTTTCCTTCTAATTGCCTTTGTTAAGGACATCCATTTCGCTTTTGGTAGAGTACACCGACAACTGGACGCACTATTTTTTTAATAGATAAAGGCAAACGAGCAAGCGGTTGACTTGACATTAAGCAGCCGCTAACCATAAGCACCTGCAACAAGCTAAGTTGCAGTAGCCTACCTTTAATGTACAGAAAAGGGGATAAATAAAAAAGGGATATTTGATGTAAACAAATAAATCCTTTCCTTATTACAAAAAGATGGAGGAATATAAAGAAGACTATAATTTAGCTGATTATAAAATTTTAACAAATCACCTGAACGTCTTTGACAACTTGCTGATCGATGGATTCGAATGACACGCACAAGCGGCTTCGCCGACGTCTGGATAAGTCATGACCGGTGTTCTAGTTCTTTTATACAATATTTGTGCAGACTTCACCAAAATCTGAAAGACGCTTCCATTTAATTACGCTCTTTCGTAAGCTTACTCTTTAAGACTACAGCCGCTTTTAGACATTTTCTTATCGAGTTAGTGATTTACTGTGAATTTGCAATGCCGAAACATTCACATAAAACATGTTGCGATGTAAATTTATCTTACTCTTACCTTACATATTATCTTCGTATCGGTGATAGCTCAGGTGTATTTCAATTTAATGTTAGATCGTGTATCATGCCAGCAGTGATATCACTACACATAAATATAAACTTCTTGCAAAGTTTTATAACACCTATAGACATTTAAAGCTGGTTCGAACCAACTGTCGTTTGCGACAAACCTAATCATCTATCTCACATTTTTCAAACTGCTACGTCAAGCATCATCGTATAATTATGATTCAACTTGTTTTTTTTTCTTAATAAAAACGTTTTCACTTTGTTAAAACCCTAAGAACCCCCCCTCTGCCCCTCCCTCTCCCTCCCTCGCCTCAACAAATTGAAGCCTTCATCCCCGGTCCCAAATCACAGTTATCGATCAACCAATGCCACCTATTTAAACTAGTCTTGCAAGATCACGTTAATTCACAGTTCGTGCCGAAGAGTTCATACAACGAAGATCTCGTTGCAGAGTTCTACCATTGTTAGCAGCAGATATAATAAACGGCACTTACATTGAGACAGTAGAACATATACAAGCCGCACATCAGTGACACGGGTATGGCCACCCAGAGCCCAGCGGTCATCCAGGCGACATGCCCGCTGAGGATGCCCCCACCCAATGCACCTTTCACTAAATGGGCTATCGATCCCACCAACCTATCGTGAACATTTAAATCTTTATTACAATGCAAATCAAACGATATTTCTATTCTATTATTGTATAGAGCATCGTACATAAACCTAAACAATTATACTTATGCCCGTTTTCACCATCCACCCCTTAGGGGCCTTCATATAATATCTTTTGGATTGAGTAACTATGGACGAACCTATAAAACGTATCTTAATCAAATATATAACTTACAACATAGAATACTTAAATTAATAACACCAG
>DWLR01005559.1:0-10851 GCA_018246295.1 Papilio alexanor hazarajatica
TGAAATTTCTACAGATTCTATTTGTCAGTAGAAGTAAGCTCTAGAAGCAATAATTCCTTTACAAACCCCCTTTACCTTACAAGCTCTTGCGATAGTCGTTGGAGACATTCTAAGCTATTGAACTTCTCCCGCCCTGACTAGGCTGTAATAGTTTTCGGTTTATTAGCAAACATCAGCCTTAAAAACGCTTACTTTGCATCTTTAGTAGCTGTATTCCTGTAGGTATATATCTATCACACTCCAATCGAATGTATAATTCATATTTTATGACTCAATGCCAATAGGTGATTAGTCACAAGTTAGGTCGAGTGGTCGTCGCAAGTCGTTGCCAATTCCGTCGTGCTCGCTTCGCTCGTATTTGCGACAGATTATAACAGCGCCAATATTTTTTTTTTAAATTGCATAACATTTCATAAGCATGCATTACTTAAGAAGATTTATTACGAGATTTGCTCTTAAAGTAGAACTGTTATTACGACTGAAAGTTTTCATGTTTTTCACACACGTTACAGAGGTAGAGTCCGCAGCTGCTTCTGCAGCTGCACGAATGGCCCGCACAGAAGACAGACGTGAAGTAGATGTATTTCTGCGTTTCGTCTGATGAGTGCGGTACCGGAGGCCAATCCCCCCCCCCCCCTTAATACTAGCATGATAGAGGGATTAAAAGAACATTTACCCCAGGGGATACCAAAACCTACGGTTTTGGAGATTCCCCCTCCGGGCGTTTGCGTCTGGACTCCCGCTTGGGGTCTAGGCGCAGGCGCGCGGGCTGCCCTGCGTATTCTGGGGAGGGCAAAGTTCCGCTTGCTGCTGTAGGTCGGGGTAAATGAAGCAAACGTCTCCCGGCTTCCCCTGTCATGCTTGCCGTGGACTTCTAAAACATCAGGGGACTACATTCCAACCTGGAAGCCGTCCACTGCCACCTTGAGACGGCCAAGCCGGCTTTGCTTTTCCTCACAGAAACGCAGATATCTTCTCCGATAAACACCTCGTACCCCGTACACCTATCCTACCCCGTGTACAAGTTGGAGCATTCCTTTAGGCTCCGAGCCGGGGTGTCATATCTATCTTGTAAGGCCGGCAACGCATTCGCGGTTCCTCTGGTGTTGTGAATGTCCATGGGCGGCGGTGATCGGTTGTTATTGGGCGACCCATTGCTCTTTTGCCCCCTTATCATATAAAAAAAACATTAGAAATGTTATATGATTAAAAAAATCTTGTCCGTATTTCATATAAACTCACTATCGTTTTGTCGTTAACATGAAACACAGAATTATAATGGATATGAATATTTAAATTTTTATAGGTTATCTACAGTACTTTTTTAGTGATTTTTTTTCAGTGTTAACCGTGTTAAAGGGTTCTTCATCTTAAATTGGCATCGGCTATAAACCCTTTTATAATCTCTGTAAATCTTTACAGACATGTCTTCTGAAATGCCTTTAAAGAACCGTCATGTGAGAAAGCAAAATTACTAATAAATCTGCCTAGTTCAAAATCCGATTAGATCCGATTAGACGTGAGGATGTCGTAGTCGTCGTTCCAATATTAGTAAAACTATTAATCGATTGAATTGAATTACTTTCTGAAAAAAAAGTTTTTTTTTTTTTTTTTGTGACGATGTAATAATGTTTATGTAAATTATGAAATACGAGAATCAAGTTAAGAAAACAGCTGTTTCGCTATCTTAATTTATTCATAGACACTATACCATCAATAAAAGTAAGTAGTGCATTAATGATTCAGTCGGTGTGAACGCGACCTTTTTATGACGATGTTTTGATTATAAACTCGGTACGCGCTCACACACTGCGATGTTTATGCTGTACATATAATATGTAATGAACATATCTTGGAGGAACTATGTGGGCACTCGGGAGAAGGTCGCCGACTACACGGATATTAGAGACCGGACTCTCCAGACAAACATTTTACTATTTCCTCTGTTTTTTTTTTACCCAAATCTGTCCTGATACGGGTGTGTTGCTGTTTCTGCAACAATTTTTTTAACAAATTAATTTGAAGAATTGAAAATAGTATAATTACATAATGTTTTAAATTTAATAACATCGGTTCATTTTTTACCAAATGTAATTAGTGTATAGAAATTGATTAACCATTGAAATAAAGATAATGGAACTGGTAATAATCGCGGAGGCAGACGGGCGTATTTTTAGACAAAACATTAAAATTTAGTTTTCGGTTCAAAGTTCAGCGACCTCCCGCTCGCGACGTTTAATGCCTATCATAAAACGTCCTCGCCGAGGCTGATTAAAGTCGCGCGTAATTCGATTTAACGGCCACCGGGGCGGGCAGCACATATTTGTTTGTTTTCCTTCTCTTTCTTTAAGTTTGACATCACTACTGACAGATCTTTTTATAGTTGTCTTTTATTGTCTTCATAAAATGACTGTCTTATCAGCATTATTTGGAGTTTAATAAAAAAATAATTAACGCTTTTATATATCATCCCGTCGATGACTACAGTCACTACGTCACGTGAAAACGCTTTAAATGATTTTCCACTATAATTACATTGTATGATCATTTATATAGCAAAGAATATGTTTAAAATGCAATTTGAATGGAACCTTAAAAGTATTTTTTTCAATATTTATTTTTCGAATAATAATATCTTTATTGAATTTAATTTTGTAAAATCAAAAAAAAAAAAATGCAAAAATAAAATTTAATTTTATTTATATGAACTCAACCTTTATTTCGTAAATTTTAGTAATATATGATTTGCATAATAAACTATTTTTTTTTTCGAGGTAATTAGTCGTGATGCTTCGAATGTTGTTTTGTTTTACTTTAAGTCATAAACACTTTTCTTAAAATAACTTTTTTGATTTACTTACTTTTGTCAGAATTGAACTTAAGCTCGATCAATTCAACAAAAGTAATAATAATTTACGTCGTTATTTTTATACCGGCTTTTGTTTAGTATCCGACCACCAGATCGTAAGCTATCAAGGTCTAACATATACATAAATATATTCTAACTTAATCGACAATATAACAGGTGTAATATTTTAGAGGCAGTCAACCGCCGTCGATCGTAAACCAGAAAATGTTTATCAGCAACAAGCAATGCACCTCGCGTACAACTTATTCCGAACTGATTGATTGCGTAGTAAAAATTGTTACGAGCATAACATCTTTCAAACGCGCCTTTGAAAAATTCTGAAACTGTCCGTCGGCTTTGTGCGATGATGTCGTAACTTCATGTAAGCCTTTTATAGATCGAAATTAGATATATTTCCTTATGATTAGTTGCTTTTCGAGTTAAAAGGTTACTAGCATGTGTACACACTTATTGTATAGGTATAATCTATAGTCGATATGTAATTTTAAATAAGGTAATATTACAAACTATTTACTTATTCACAATAAATAAAATAAGAACTGATATTAACAAAAAAAGAAACTGATTTATTTAGGCTGTTATTTTACACCACTTGGTGTAAAACAACAGCCTAAATAAATTCATTATTTTTAGATAATGAACATTGTTTGGCTCTGCATGTCATTTCCATGATAATGCAGATAGGTAATTATTGAAGTCTTCAAGCTTCATTCATGATATTTTAGAGGCCTTCGACTGGAGACGAAAAGAGAGTTTGAGAACTCGGAAAGCTTACATAATATGTGTCTACTGTGGAAAATTATTACTTAACATATGAATAGATTACGCACTTATTACTATTTTTATTAAAGTTTGCAAACAGATTTACTTATTAGGTTTGTACTAAGAGTGTATCCTGCCCTTAAATAGCATTGGTTAGGAGCTCAGTAACTAAAAAGTATATGTAATTAGAACATCATAACGAAGTCAACTTTTAATAGCATAATCAAGTGCGAGCATATCAAGCATGTATGTTCAAACTGTTTAAACTACGTAGAAATGTTTATGACAGTATAATATCTGTTTGCAAACAAATGAATGTGTTAACGATAAAGCACTCATCATCATTCCCAATGATCTCACACAGCGTACACGTTACATCAAATACCAAGAAGACCATTAGGGAGCGTATTACTCTCAATAAATGATTTCATGTAGAATAAAACTTGTATCGATTCATTCGAGTGATCGTTTCCTCAAATCGATTTACGATCGAGTATCTAATATACTAATATACGAGCTTTTGATAATGTAACTCATAACATTGGTGGTATTACGTGTTTATTGACGTGTGGATATGAAAAGTTGAGAATTCTGAATCAACAGACGCATCTGTTATACCCTCTTTATTACTTACTCTAAGTGAGCAGTGAGTTAGTGACGCGTGCACGTCGGTCTGTCGGTAGTCTGTTATCGAGAGTCGAGTGGCTCGGTTTGATTGTTGACAGTTAGGGATTACTCTTATAATTAAGATTTAAGAGTGTTATTATATTATAAATCCATAGAATTTTGAATCAAATTAAAAGAGCGAGTTCATTATAATCTATTGCAAATTTTATATAGCACATTCAGATTAAATATATGTATGATGACAATAGTATATGTTCCTCACAAAGCTTGAAGAAGTTACTTCTTAAATTTATTATAATGGTCGAAATCTTTCGCTTATGTTTGCTATTAATTTTATTATTGTATGCCTGTACATTTGCAACAAAATAAATTGAATATAATTGTATAAATATACAACAAGAATATTCAACGGGTATAAAAATCCCAAAAGTTGTTTTAGTGAGCTGAATATAGATGACTGGTATAATTGATTTCAATCTTTAAGATCTTAGTCTCTTTTAAAAACCAAGTTACGAAAACGGTTTAATCTATATTTTTAGGCGATATCGACCTATACTTGGTTATATTATTACGTTGGAGAAACAAGCAAATGCACATAATTGATAATTATAACATCAAATTATCAACATTATTAATTATCAATCAAATATTACAATAATAATTTCACTGGGTCACTCGGTATCATCATCTTCACAAACAAGCGAATGCACGTACAATTTTGCAACTGGAAAATTTGTTGGAATCAGTCCAATATTATTGGAACACATATTATGTTGTAACCACTGTCGAGTTAGTAGCGTTTAGATTAAATGCAACACTCGCAGGTATGAGGAAACTGTTGAAGCATTATTTTAAACCTGTCAAAGCATAATATAAAATTTTAATGATCATTCCGCTTATGTAGTTAGTAATAATTTTTAATTGCTACCCTTTTTCAGACAGTAATAAAATATAAATACGACGGTAAGTATTATGTACAACAGACGTCCTGCATATGATTACTGATACCTTTACGTTTCTTTGATATACAACGGCGACAAACTTACAACTTAGTCTAGACACGTTTCATTGATATACTAAGTAATTTTATTTTACTTTGTATATCTAAAAAAAAAAAATTAAAAACAATTGCTGTACTTATCACGTCGATATTTTAGAAGTGAGAGGGCGCAGCCCTAGTGGGTGTCACGTTACCGCACTTTTGTCTGTGGCGGCGCGTCTCGCCGTTTGTTGTGACTGCGCGGGAGTTTTTTTTATCGTCAACCGGAAACGGGCGGACGCGAGCCGCTCGGCCGGCACTAATCACTATCCGGCGCTAGCGACGCCTGCTCACCTGGTACTTGTGCGCTCGCTTGTTTGTTTTATTACTACGGTGCAACGGTAGCTCGTGAGGACGTGTGCTGCCTTTTAATTTTAATCTGCACTTCGCCCTTTTTGCCCCGATTGTGGTTAAAAAAAAACAAGCATTTTTGGAACTAAATATATATGAAACATTTAGTGCCAAAAAATCACATATCCACAAATAGTGGCAAGGGAGGATCAGTTACAATGGATAGGATAAGAGCTGATTTTCTGCGGACTCGCACCAATTAAACCTCACAATGTTTCTCCAGTGCCTGTCGGCGGGGCTACAGGAACGGTTTCGCACATATCCGCGGAAACACGAGACTAGTAGCAAGTGGGTCTGTTTTAGGATTTAATAGAATATTTATTAATTTAGTGCACAACACTATACAAATAAGCTACTGTTTCAGTAATCAAACAAGGACATAGTTATCGCAATCAGAAGTATAATCATAAGGTTAAACTATGTATAAAGAAGACATCAGATTGTCGTGGGCATTTAGCGTTAATGTTTAATTATTATTGCTTGTCTTAGTAACAATACATGTCATATTCTTTTATGGGCCGAGGTCGTCGCGGAGGTCTCGTCGCGAAGACCTTAGGTAGTCCGTACAACCGTCATATATCGTGGTCTGATTACTTAATCCGTTAAATTCCTGAAACGCTTAATTTTTAACTATCTGCGAGTAAACTGACATATACTGTCAGTTTCAATTCAGTTCCAGTACTTTATTATTCTCATAGCAATTAATAAATTTACAATTATATAAATTCGATTCAGAAGAGAAGAATCACTAAACGGTAACGAAAGTTATAAAAGATGCCAGTCTCCAAGAATAATAAATTTTGAGTAATCAAAAAGAAAAATATTAGAAGAGAGAAAAAGTCAAATAACAGCACTCGCGTATGAATGAATCGATTTTTTATCTAAACGGTTATCAAATTATGTTCATAAAGCTCTGCCGCTGTTCACTGATCAGAAAAATCTCAGCTTTTATACGAATAAGATCGTAAAATTACTGACCAGCGATAATTCTCACCAATTGGCCAAATGTATCTTGACATTACGGCACACGATTTTTTTCTTTTTTAACAAACGAGTAACCGGCACGCGGCCGCTTATAAGTGATTATTAACCTCAATCATTTAAATACTGATTGAGGGAAAAGGAGGATAGGTGGCCTACAAATTATGTGAGATACGAACACTAAGCAGAATAAAATATTACTTAATACGTCGCCTACCGCTATAAATTATATCTTCTGTAAAGAAGGAAGGAAGTATTCCACTATCAGTATTAATCAAAAATTGCAATCTGTTATTTTTCCTGAAGATGTCACCAGTTTCCTTGTCAGCGGGCAAGCCTAATACGTATAGCTGTTCTAAATTAAGTCTTAAACGTTATAAACAAAGAAAAGTTGTACTTTCTTTTACGAGATAAGTATAAAAGAAAACTTTTTCTCCCGTTATAGCGTTAGCTGTCCATTTTATACAATTTCTACAAAAATACATCTCTTACGAAAATATATTTATATAATAAAAATGTAACTGATCTATATCTGTACATGGAAAATAAATTAGAAAAATTATTACGGGGGTTTATCAATGCTATATAACTCAAAACAACGATTTTTTTAATTTTTGTTTGTTTGTCTGTAAGTTTGTGCGCGCTAATTGCAGAAACGGCTTAACGATTTGCGATTTGGATACGGTTTTAACTAATGTAATGTAGTTTTAGCTTCACTTAAGAGTTAGTGTTTGTTTCATTTCAATCAGTGCAATAAAAGTTATAACAATTTAAAGCGTTACGTCAAATATTTCTTCGGAAAAATGCTATAAAATAACTGTTTAGTTAATTGGGTTGAAACTTTAGTTTACTACATATGATATTCTATAAAATGATGATGTTTCAAAGATACTTTAAAGTATAAAGGCTGGACGTTTTCGGTTGCATGTGATTATGCGTTATTATTATATATGAAGCAGACAAAGAATTCACTTTTAAATTTTTACAATGTTGCTTTATTATGTCGCTAGAGGGCATGGAATAACAATAAATAGAATTTGGTAAGTTTAAAAATTAATATTCACACCAATAAAGATTGTCAAAATGTGTTTCTACTCCTCAAAAATAATAAAGTATCCTAATCTTATCTTAATCCTTTAAGAAGTCTATCACATATTGCGTAAAATAAATCCCGTCTCACTAAAAGTATGTGGCGATTTAAGTTTAATTTGATTGGTTATTTAATCAAATGTATAATAATGCAACATAGGAACCGTCACTTAGCTCTAAAAGGTGACTTTTGGTAGTGATGAAACTGAAACATGCATTTAAATTTTTTTTTTTTAAATAAACCCACGAAACTTTGCTTTTAGGCGTTTGATAAGTAAATAAACGTTTGTTCCAGCATTTTTAAATTTTGGACTTGCATGGGGATGAAAGTTCGTATACTATTACTATACGTATATATATATATATATCGAAAACAAGTCTACTCGTCAAGTGTCATACACAATGAAGGATACACTGGATCAAACTTGCAAAATATTAAAGTTTTAGGAAAGGATAGAAAAAATTAAATCACAGCTTATAAAATGTATTCAAATAAGTTATTTACAGTCAGCTCAAGCAGCGTATGTGTGTATTATTAGGGAAATAAGTATCCTAAAATATTAAAAACAATGCCCATATCAACTATTTTCTACGCGGACGAAGGCACGGGCAAAAGCTAGTTTAAAATATGTAATTGATGCCTTCGTAAGTGACGTTTGTTTGTTTACAAAGATTAAATCGTCATTTGGCACAGCGTATAGAATACTGGCCCGTACATACCATACCAGTAGGTAATTTTGAATATGTATGACGCGTGCGATCTTGATACACGCTAAAGTATTCACACCTGAGCTTGGACAAGTTGCGTCGGTTCGCGTTCGATGAGTCACAATAACCTCCCCACTGATAACATCGCGATACAAAATTGAAATCTAATGAATTCATTTAATCTGAGATGCGGTCGCAGATTGAAATTAATTAAATTATTAAATAAGTGCGATTTGTCGCATAATTATTTATCTTCTCAGATATGCTAATTATGATTTACTGTGATGGCAACGTAGCAATTGATCCTTTGGCTTCAGCGTATCAAAGTTTCCAACTATTGAGGACAACGACTTCTCACATTGATTAAAATTAAAACTTATCAAAATTGATTAAAGGGAGATTTCTGAGCAATTTAGGAGATGCGGTGAAGTGAATAAAATTTCATTTCATTTCATTCGCCCCAATTATTTTAATCTTAACGAACTAAAATTATTGATTAAAAAATCAATTTCAATTTTATGAATTAGAATTAAAAGATTATAAAATAATGTTTTAATTTAAGTAGAACTTCAAAAGCTAAATCAATTTGTATCCTGAATATGTTAATCGGATAATCGCTGTCGATGTACAACAGGGTACTGTTATTTTATATGACATTTCGTAACAAAAATAAGTAATGTTTAAAAATGTTCAAGCCGATTAAGATTGATATTTAATCCTTTCTTTTGGCATCGCTAGTGTTAGACACTCTACGATATTGCCAAATTAGCTACATATAATTTATTGTTTGAATACTGACTAATTCGTGTTGTCGGATTATGCAGGAGTACGAATTCTATTACACATCTAGGCTAAAATGTCATAAAATTAAATTAAGGCCGAAAAGTTCGGACACGGGTGCGCGATCCGCGTGGGAAATGGTACGGAATAGAGCGGTCTTTGACCCGCGGTAGGAAAATCGCCTATGACAGTTATCTATTGATAAAAAAATTTCTTTGTTTCAGTTCATAGTTCGGTTCACGGGTAGACTCGTTAGTTTATTTAGACGCGATCTTTTTTCTAATTGAAGCGTATAACTAGCGTGCGCGATGAGAATGAAATCGATAGTCGAGTCGACGGAGCGAGGCGATCGTCTTTTTGCGCGCCTACGTTGTCGTACAGGACTGTAACATGAAGTTGCTTCATATATCTAACAAATAACAATAAAGATGTTCAAAACAAATAGCTAGGGAAAAATATCTTCTACACTAATACGTAGTGTTTGACTAATATAAAGTGCATGTATCTGCAACGTATTCTGAGTGTAATTTATGGCTGGTCGTGTCTTAGTTAAATGTACATATTGTTTACTACGTACTTTTTGAATAGACATGTATTTTTTTAAAATTAATAACAAATATTTAAGATTCATTAATAAACTACAACGGTTGGATAATAATTGATAGTAAGTTGATAACTTATTCAAATGTTGTAATAACTACGTATTGGTAAAAAAAAATTAGATTCTAGAACTGATTCTACAAATTCAAGAAAGGTTTTGCCGAAAAGACTTTGGGTAGGTAGGTCAATTTTTATTCATAAGTACGACCAAGCAAACGGACGGGTTTAAGAGTATGAATAAATCTGTTGAATGCACTTTGACAAGTGAGTTAACAATAGTTGCGTTACTCAGTGGCCGTTTCGCCGGTGAGTAGTCGCGCTTATAAATAGCGTGGCGCTGTACGCGGCGTGTGATGCTGGCTGTACACCGTATTTATAGATATCGGGTCATACGGCCCGCAGTGTTGATCTAACTCATTCTCAACGAGACTCCGCTGCTGAAACAGATTGACGCTTCTGCAGACCATCGACTTAAGACGGCTTTATGTTCTGATTGGACAATGTTGATACAGCTATTAATTTTCAATATGTATTATCCATTATTCATCATCAATATCTTCATCTATTACATTTATAAGTAGGGATAAAACGTTTCATTCTTCCACGCCTTTCCCTCAATTGCCGTCTCAGTAGTCATTCGTTTCTTGATCATGTCATTTTTCACGCAGTCCTATCTAAGGCTTTCCTTCATTCATACATAAGGCTTTTCTCGTTACTTGCCGTTTTTCCCTCCTCATAACATGCCCATTTCATGCCAATCTATCACTGGCGCTACTTTCAGGTTTCCCCTAATATGCTCGTTCCGTATATTGTTTTACTCATTATTATGGGAAAATATCCTAATTTGTTACGTGTACATTATTTGTATTTTTATTAGTTGCTAATGATATGTAATAAATATATACATATGTATATTTGTTTTCCTACTTGATAGGTACCCGCTGTACCGTTACCCTTTTTCACATAGTGAAATTGTGCGACTGGATTACCAGCTTCCTAGAGGGTCGTAGCATCAAGGTCGTTATCGACGGTGCATGCTCGGACC
>DWLR01005560.1:0-10849 GCA_018246295.1 Papilio alexanor hazarajatica
ATATATATATATATATATATATATTTCTATATCACACAAAACTGTAGAGCTGAGATACAAATGAGGCCTTCTGGAACTTTTTTTTATTTCAACTACTCCATTCCTTTCAACATTGTTCGTTGGTTTCTTTAAAACGTGTTTTAAGAATCTAGCATTGTATAATTAACAAAATATTCCAATTTTTCTATTAAGTTATTTCGAAAACGTTAGTTTTGGTAAAATGCAATTAATTGACAAGGATCTTTAATTCGATCGATCTCGAACGCGATCCATATTAGCTATATCGAATGCTCTGGCTGAAGCTTTTTTCACAGGAAAATGGCAAGCCAAGGAGGTTATATCCGAGGAAGAGGAAGTCCCCCAAAAGCAGGGAATCTTTCGAAGATTTTCCGATATCTCTATAATAATTTACGTAGCTGCACGGAGTGTTAACGTTTCCAAAATGACCAAATAGTAAAATCAATATAAAAGTGTTCTAGTTTCATACTCTATTGACGAATTTGAGATCAAATTGTACTTTAACATTCAACACAGCACATTAAACATATATCGCACAATCACTGCTTTATCTAATATTCGAAAGAACCGACTGACATACCGTATCATTTTCAATACGTATGCTCACATTCGCCTTCATCCGAAGATTTAAGCAACACGCTAATGACAATTGCATTCGATAGAATTTATTAAACTTTAACGAATCTTATTTTTACGTTTTACTATCGATCCTCTAACTATGCCTCAAATTACGAATCATCTCGTCGCAATGGGAACCACTCAATAACTTTCCAATTTCATCTCAAAATATTTTATAACCTACAAACTTTCTGACACTAACAAGATGGCGGTAAAACCATAATCATATTAAAATCGCTGTTATATTCAATATACAATGTATTGCCAATAAACCTAAGATTAGAACTAAATATTAAGTTACGGTAATTACATTCTGTAGTCATAAGTGTTTTGTCTGTAGTGTCTCTGTAATATATTTAGTAATTATCATAAGAATTTATAAACATGTAAATGATTTTATATGCACTATACTGTCAGCATCAAAATATTCCATACTGAATTGCGTTTATATCCAATATTTTCAAACACAATTATCTCAAAATATTACTCTATTTTATTATTACAGTGGAACCTCTTTAACTCGAAATCTTGTCTAAGACAAATAAATGTATTAATCCCATCCGTTGAAGTACAAAAAAAAACTATAACCCGAATTATTTGGACGCTATAACTCGAACTGAATATGATTTCCCTGAAATGTTTCATACATATCACGCTCGAATTACAAATCTAGCGGACTCTTGCTCGAAGACGCAATATGCAAACTTTGCGCCTCTCTAAATCGAATTTCTGTTCTTTTTATCTCGAAGTAACTTTAAATTGTTCAAACGTTTGACAAACAAACGACAATTGAAAGTTACATCTCGAAGTTTACATTTCCTTGAAGTTTGAGTTAAAGATGTCCCACTGTAATTTACTTGGGATTTTTTTTGGATTTTCAAATTATAGATTATGTCGTACATCTTAAAAAAAAATGTTTGCGTGGACTGATATATTTTTGGCTATCAGTGGTCATCACAATAACATTCGAGTACAGTACATTTTTTTTAAATGTCCTATTATTGCCACATATACTGTTAAGATAATTGACTTACCATCATTAATAAAACAACACTTATCACGTCATCTCTTCATAAAACAAAAGATATAATAATAAGTGTCGTGACATTTTTTGAAAATGAAGTAATGTAAAATATGACATTCTACACTTCTATTTCAAAACTTTAGCTGACTATATTTAATACAAAAAACAAAGATGTTACATGCCTACATACCTAAAAAGGGTCTAAAACGTGAAACCACATTTAGTAAATTGTTCAGTGTTGTCATAAAATCGCATATAACCTATTTTCTATGTTTACTTTTCAGTGTTTAATAGAGTTCAATAGATTGTCAAGTGTGACATTTTTAAAATATATGAAGAGGAATTAACTTGTTTATATTTTATTATTACTTTGTTGTATTTCCATAAATAGATAAATAATACGAAATAAGGACATTTAACGTTGTTCGTTTTCGTTTACAGGCATGTAACTGTTTAAATACTGACAGCATTTTTTTTTAAATTTTAGTTATATTTTTCGCTGATTTCTAACAACATTTAAATTGTTGTACTAATAAATATTATTTTAATAACTGATAGCTGCTTTCTTTTGAATTACTTACATTTCCCCAAATTTGCGGTAACGCCATTACACTGGTATATATTCGCGTCACGCACGCTATTGCAACACTTTTCACAATTCGAAAATCGGCTCCACTTTTGAAGGTCAAATTTAAATGGAAAACTTCATCTAGATGTTTTAAATCTATGCAAAAAAAATTATAATATTTCCACTCATTTAAATTCAAATTGCAACATTTATAGAAAAAATGCAGATATAAATGGCCAAACCAAATGTTATACATTTTTTTTAAGTATATTTAGTATGAAATAAATAAAATAAAAGGTAGATATAACAAAGAATTAGCAAATAACTTTTGTAATAAAAATCAGTCGTTATGTGATTTAAAAAAAAGTTAGGAAAATGTTTAAATTTTAATCAACACATTCGATATACAATATACAGAACGAGTAAAATTAAGATTTGATTTAAAAGTTTTCAAAAACAAATTTAATTACAATGGAATGTTAACTGAAAAAAAAAAGCTTTACAAAACACCTGGTATG
The DNA here is from genome assembly GCA_018246295.1 of Papilio alexanor hazarajatica. Classification (NCBI taxonomy): domain Eukaryota; kingdom Metazoa; phylum Arthropoda; class Insecta; order Lepidoptera; family Papilionidae; genus Papilio; species Papilio alexanor. The sequence continues at coordinate 2,747 of DWLR01005560.1, forward strand.
TTATGAGTTACATCGGCATAACCAAATATTATGTCTTTGACATTAAATAATACTTCGTCCGAAAAAAAACAATACAAAATATGCAATAATGCTCGACAAATAATCATCAGAAAAAAAAACAACTAATAACAACTAATAACAAAAAATAACAACTAATACAGTATTTTCATATCAAATCCATAATCTGTGAGCAAATATATGTTACAGATGTTATCAATTTTGTTAATACAACAGATAACGTTATTGTTAATTTTCACATTCAATAACCAGATACAGATACGGTGCTCAAGTGACAGATGACACGCTTGACACGCCAGAGACAAGATAAAGAACGTCAACCAAAACTTTGTTATTAATTTGAAAAAGTTTTGTTATTTATTTAATAACTTTAAACTCTTAACCACTCTGAATATTTCTAAACAGTTTTAAATTACGATAGGTACTTATCCAAAACTAATATAAATAATTCCCTTCATTTTGCTACAAGATTATTTTTTTCTTTTGAAAAGTATTTCACATAATAACGATTTCGTCAAATTTCATATCCTCGTTAATAATTTTAAAAGAAAAATTCTTATCAAATTTTTGCTGGCCATGCACATTCCACAAGAAATTGAGCGCTTAATGCTATGTGCAAATGAGAATAAGCGCCAGACAATTGTGTACTACATTGCGTAAAATAGAAGTAAGTTTGTTTTCATCCCTTATCTTATCACTTACCATTATATACACCATATGCCTGTGAAGATTGGCAAGAAAATTGAATATTACATAATTTAATGTCACAACATTATCTGTTTATAAGAAGAAGGCCAATCCTTCGAAATTAACCACAAATTATATTTTATTACCAGTAAAAGGCATTCGGTGACATAAAAAATAACTTTAAAATACACACCTCCTAACAATAATGTTTCCAACAATGTTCTTACACAAAGACATAAACTTGCACATTGCTTCTTATCCATGTGCGATAGGAATAAAAGAGCGGTCATAATTCACCATTCACAAACACGTAGATACATATATATAAAAATCTCATAAAGGTGGCACATCACTGAGGACCAACTTAATTTCACTAACTTAACTGTACTTACGTCATATTTAAAGTTGCTCGAGAGTTTGGCGGTAAACATGACAGTTTCATACAACGGCCGCGCTCTATGTTAAATGATTTGAGTACGTCGCGCCGTTCTTTAGCGGCGGACGCGTAAATATGACGTCTTCGTCGTCGGCATTGATGCCTTCGGCGGTGGTGAGTGCGATCGTGTCGCTGTGCACCACGTGGGGCGATTCATCGAATTCGTCCAGCTCTTCAACATTCGCTAGGGGAAATTTAAAAGCAATGTGAATTATTGCCATAATTAATATCAAAGATATCGTCACAAAGTAAATTAAATTACCATCAGAAACAGATGAAAGATAAAACAAGTCCTTTGTCACCATTGTCAACTAGAATCTCGTATCCTTGATACGCTGCGACGTTCAGTATCAATCTTTCAACCAAACCCGCCGACTGCCTATTTCTATTTATATCATTAAATACGAAAGAAACAAAGAAAATGATAACATTGTTATTGTACCTGTGAAATCTGAAGAGGTAAGAAGTAAGTACTGTTCGGAGCGCGTCGGCCACAACAAATGCGCCATCACGCAGTACGCCAGGCAGTCGGCTGAGTACGTTATACCTGAAAATACACCTTTGTGAAAATAAATCGAACTAACTGGCATAATTATTGTGAAAACTCGAAACTCTTCTCTAGTAAAAAAAAAAGTCTGAATAAGAAAATTGCAACCAAATATGATACACAATCCACCTGCATTGCTTCTATTTTTGTTCGGTGCGCAACTGTGTATATAATTTGGTACCTATTTTTATGTTATTATTGATATTGTTAGAAATAGGTTGCAATATAAACTAACAATATAGAAGAGTCGTATAAACTCTTTGTTTATACAAAATACTGGCCAATTGCACCCAAGCAACTAGCTGCTGAGAAATGTATTAATTACAGAGGCCGCAAAAGACACAAATGTTATTTGAAATTTAAATATTTTATTTGTTATTTATTCATTATTTGTACAATCAAACAAAATTATTAAATTTTGTTACATACATATAAGTAATACACAGTAAGGCAATTAATTTTAAATTGTATATATATTTTATAAAAGTATTTGGTATATTATTCTAAATGACAAAAGTTCGATTCCTAGTCGAATTCTCGCAATTGCCATTCTTATGTGGAATTGGCAACATCGAAATTCTAATTAACACATATGTTTATGTTTGTGTTATTACTTAAACATTATTTGTGGATAAGTCTGTTCTTCGAATATTTAAAAGAAGTTTGTACTGCATTTACAATGTTTGCTACACCTGCACAATATAACACGAGACTCGAGTGGAATGTGACACACCTGCCCTCTCACAATTTCACCTCCCCACCTACGCCCTTGTTTTTGCAGCAAACGATGAATCTATACTATGTTTCGTTTCATTACTTCTTAAACCTCTTAACACACTCTCCAAGTACGGCGCTGTGACGTCAACGGTCGAGGTTCATGAATAGTATTGAAAGTTTACATATATACCAAAGTACATTCAATAACTAATTACTTCAGTATGACAAAATTGCCATTTGATAGAACTATTTTGTAAATTAATCTCGTTATTTTTATTTTTTTAAAGAATCAAACTCACCTAACAAAAACTTGAACCTCCAGAGTGGGCTGATTTGCAGCGCTATTAGAGCAATGATTGGTAAGTACACAAACCAGACCAGGCTAGATGCTCCGAAATGTAGAAGAAAATTAAGCTTTGTTATGTTGTGCTCATATATCATGGTGTTACGAAGCTCTAAAATGAACCACACCATGATAGCAACTCTCAGAGTGAGCACCAGCCAGCCCGGCCATGTCTGGTATTCATCTATCTCTTCTATAATATCAACTTCTGTCTGTAATATAAAGAAAACTTGATATAAGAATGATGAATGCTGTTGATCTTTGCAATGTAAAATAAATACAGTAACAAGCAATAGTTACTTTAAAAGATCCACCACCACCACCTCAGCCTATATCCACTGCTAGACATAGCCCTCCCACATTGATCACATCATTGAGGGAAAAAAGTGCCATAATCGCCACGGCGGCAGGGGGGTTGGTGATCGCAGTATGTTCCACCATACTAAGAAAAGGACGCTGCTGCCCGTCCTCCGGTGGTATTTACATCCAGACACAAGAAAAACAGACGTGTTCATGCACACAAATGTTTGTCCTGGGTGGGAATCGAACCCAAGACCTATGACGTGAAAGGCAATTATTTTACCACTGCGGTAACCGGTCAGTTGAAAGATCAATAAGATAATTTTTCAGAAATGTACTGACTACAAATGACATGTCACACCTCAAAATCTGTCAAGCCGGGTTAGCTCACAGGATGTCACAATATAATAGACATAACATACTTATATACCAGCAAGAAACATTACCCTTCTGCCAGTCAGATAAAAATGTAATAATGCACCATAAGATATAAAAAAATTTAACCAATCAGACAAGGTAATGACAGGTTAGCCCAAATCGACGAAGTTTGAGGAAAAAGGGATAGAACATTTTGAAAGAAAACTTTTAAAAAAGGAGAAATGTAGAAAGTAAAACGAAAAAAACTTAGACGCATGAGAAGGTAGGTTGTTGAATTTAATAAATTCTGCTTACTGTTATAAATGGATTAATCTCATTATTACTTTGGTATAGTAATTATCTATAGTCACAGCTGCTACTTTTATTACTTTTACAAGAATAGAATAAAATATCATTATAACAAAAATTAACCATTCCATATACTTACTGTATTCCATACATAAAGCAGTATATGTACTATCCCATATGCCAGCCATACACCAAACACAAGGGGTTTGTATGTCAGTTCTAATCTAGTGACAGCCCAGCCCTTGGCTAATAGGAGTAGTAACAACATAAACAGCGTCTGAAAAAAGAAGAATAACTAATGAAAACAGTATATCTTGTATTTAAATCTCCATATTTATTATATTTTTAAAAAATGTTTGAGCATTATAAAATTTATGTATAAAAACCAATTCATAAACACCAAAAACCTGGCAGAAAGGGACGCCAAAACGCCAAGAGAACATCAGACCAACATCGTCTTTTCAGCATCCAATTTTCTTGACGTCCCAAGTAAAAATAATATTTTACTATTGGAAGAAGATTAACTTCCAAATGAGTATACATATCAAATTATTTTGAAATCTGTTCACTCTGAATAAAAAAATCTTGCTGCAATCTTTAGTACTTTAATTATCTAGTACAAGGCCAATATCTCAATAGAAACTCTTACTTTACATTTTCAGTATTTTTCGTTTGAAGGACAAATTGTTAATTTCCTGTGTAACATAATGGTAAAGTGATTTAACTATGCTTAACGATATTATAGTGATTGGAATATAAATAAAGTTTGAAGTCAGACATAATTGTGGCACTTTTGTGATTCTTAATAGACTGTAAGATTATAACACTGATATCCAGGCAACATGCCTGCTTTTTTAAATTTGTTAAGTAAGCAGTGTGTGCATTAGACAAACATTTAGGTCTTGATACAATTAGTATTAGTAGATAACATTATAGTAATTGCTCTATCTCTCTCTATGTGCAATAATTATGTTACAGGATGTATTAAACAATTAAAAACTATCATAAATTAAATAAAAACTTAAATATGCAATACTTACTCTACTCATAATATCGATTATATCACCCGCTACAGATAGACCCTCAAAACCAATGCCATCAATTGCAAATTTTGCTGTGTGCAAAACATTAAAACAAAGTGCAATAAACTCCAGTAAAAGGCTGCATGTGAACAATTTAGTTACTGGATGCCTCTGCGTTCTAAAAATAGACAAATATATGGTTAGAAAATATTGCCATTATGAAACAAAAAAAATCATTAACATTGTCATTGTCATTGGGCAATTATTTTAACAGTTTCATTGATATATTGCGCTTCTTGCTGACTCTTATCTAATAATTGCTATAAATTTTAGCAACATATACTTTGTCTCTTCCCCATTTACCTTTTATCTAACCACAAAAGCGTAGTTATGTGACAAAGTAAACAAACATGTCACCAAATGTTATCCTAATATAACTTTTTATTCTGTAAAACATTGTAAATAATAGCTTTTATGTCACTTTATCCTTGTTAATGTTTAATTGTACTAGATAGATGTCACACAACAGTTACAACCATATTAAACATGATATAGAACTAGATTAAATGATTGATTTTTAAATTATTTATGAACAATGTGAGATAAATTAATAAATATACATCATTCCAACCCAAAACCTAAAGTATGTCAACAAATGGTATAACCTTACTGTTTACACTAAAGTTACTCTTAAGTTTGAAAATTATTTACAGAAACAAACTTTTGCTCACATTACCTTATAACATTAGACCATATCTATATTACACTATTTGGCTTCACTTCTTTCTCAATTTCCACAAAATTACAACCTTTCCAATGATAACATAGAATAGTGCGATGGCTGCATTCTACAGCAAGTTATGGTTGGAATGAATTGATTATTTTTATATTTACCTTACAGCATACACCTGAACTGGTAGTAGTATAATATAGCATAGCCAGAAGAGGAGATACAACTCAAGAGTGTTTTGTCTATCAAATGAAAACTGATAAACCATTGTCTTATACAATGAAATGTTGGGACTTCCGTTAACAAGCCAGAAATCATATTGTATATCCTGTGGTAGATGTGTTAACGTCTTGTTATCTGCAGATGGAGCCCCAGTGTAATGGTGCCATGAACATGTTGCCTCGTCTAAGTAACATGACACCATAGATATATACCAGAACCTGAAATTAATAAAAGATATTTGTTTAATGATACAAGTTAAGTCATTTGAAAATGTTAAAAACATCCAATCGATACTTTATTATTTGTTTTATTGTTTACTACAACTGTATATAGGAAAAAGTAGCAATGATTTGCTTGGATAGACAGACAAACAAAAAATTAATATAATTTAAATTACTCACTGATAAAAAGTTTATTATTGTTGAAAGTTCATTAGTTTTTAAGTTAAATAGGAAAATACAAATAATAAAATCTTTTTTCTTTACAATATTAGTGTAGAAGAATAACAATACTTATCAGTTTGATAAATAATTTTATGATTGCTTCGCATATAGTCTTGCAATCGCTGATTAATATTGAAACTATGCAAATACATTAAAATAAAAGCATTTTGCTGTTTAGATAAGCAACTGATACCAACATGCTGATTACAAAATTGGAGATGACATCAAAACAAAGATTTTATGATAAACTATGGTTTTAACTTAAAATACATGAAAGGTTTTTTGTATTAATGGACTTCTTGCACTAGTACACAGTACAGAGTATTTGAGCATAGCTTACTACACTGTCCAGTATAGAATTTCCAAATATACATATTTTTCTGTTACAATGTTTACCCTAAATGTGATATTTCAGCATTAAAAAAGAGACAATGTAACATATTCAAAAAAAAAATACACAAATCATTTTAAATACTATTAAAGTAGAAAAATTACATTTAAATAAATTTACTATAAATATTATTCACAAGCTCTACATTTAAAGTTAAACATCTTAGTTATTTATTAAGATTTAGAATTAGGTACATATTCAAATTATATTAGGAACAAGTGGTTTTACCTTGGTTGTCCTGTGTTTTGTATAACATAAGTAAATTGATTATTTTTGACTACATTCCATGTTGTATCTTCATCAATACACAGTTTACCTTCTGGACAAGGAATCCGTCGAAATAAATCTTGGCCGCATGTATTACATTTTGGATGATAAGCAGATGAATTTAAGTTTTGAAACATAACCTGGCAAGCTGTTTCCTTGTCAATGATATCACGATTTTTATAATAATGAATAAAGTGTCTTCTATCTAAAACTGCAAACGTGATAGGATATTTAAATTGTTGATTGGAGGTAATGTTTCCAAAAATATATCCATATGTTTCCTTTTGATAATGGATGTCTGTCTTTTGAAACCCAAATTTAACTAGGAACTTGAAAAATTCTTGTGTAGTAAACTGGCCTTTTATGTGTGCAGACGAAGCACACAGAAATAAAGTCCAAAACAATAGAAATGTAACTTTGTTAATACACATTTTGACGTTAGAATACCGTCACACCGATTTAACATTTCTGTAATACTATTTCATAACTAGCTTCTTCCATAATTATTCGCTTGACACCGCATTATAAATTTCAATATATTTTATTTGTACTTGTAATGGTGTTCTTACGTCCTTAAATAGATAATGAACCAAATAATATTATGTTACGAGAAAATGGACCAGACTATTATTTTTGTACTTGTATTTTTATATCTTGAAAACTGATGAGATAATGTCAAAACTAAGTGTCAAATTATTATTCCATGTTATGACAAAGGTAACTAGGCGTTCAGACAAACCACAAATTACAATAAATTTTACACACAATTAACTACATATACCAAAATATCTAAAAACGGTAAATTAAAGCATAAAAATCGTTTTTAATGTATAAGCATGGTGTAAAATTGAAAATGATTTTATGTTTGTATGACCTGTGCTTAAATTAGACAATAAATTATTATTAAATTAATGAAAGCGGTGAGTACAATACTATGAGCAAATAATGTTACTAATGCAATACTTTTTATTAATACAACAATGAAGTGTTTCTAGAATAGAAAATACGGCATCATCAGGATCACAGAAAGTTAATATGCCTCTAAAAGACAACAAAATTCCGTTACGGAAGCTAGATCTCTTTCTCAGGATATTAGTTATCTACTAAAGGAAATTATCGGAAGAAGTTAAGATGCATGAATATGTTCAATCAGGGTTCAGAGTAGTACTAGAAGGACTTTGGTCATGTATGCTACCAATTATGTCATTTTCCTGCCCTTTTTCTACTTGCGTAGGGTACAGTATGTACTACTCTTTCATATATCCTGGACTCTACTGTAGTCCATACTGCAACTGGTTTTGGCTATAGTTTTAC
>DWLR01005561.1:0-10849 GCA_018246295.1 Papilio alexanor hazarajatica
ATATAGATACATACAAACTGCAAAACACTTCTATAATACCAAATACTTCTACAATACAAAATATTTTCAGAATAGAACATATTTTACGGTTACGAAATGATTATGAAAAATTAAATACTTCTAAATGCTCGATACTTGTTCCTTTGGTCCCATGATACTCCATACTTAGTATTGAGTGAAACCTAGTATCAAAACCTGTTCCAGTATATACATACCACCTCTAAACAGTTCATCAAGATCAATTTGCCAGAAAACACGTGCATATCCGTTTTTAAGTTACAATTACCAAACAAGATTTATATTCAAGAAACGATTGTTCCGTTATTATATAACAAAAAATCATTAAAAGAAAAAGCAGAAATTTATTTCGAAAGTAAGTAAAAAGTAAGTAATTTTATTTTCAATATTAGCAGAGGTTGTACACAAGTCTCCTTTTTGTATTAATCTAGATATATTTTATATTTATAGTTTCAGCACACAAACTTGAAATAAACCTGACAATCTCCATAAGATGGCACTGAAACGAATTCTTATTGCGAATAAAACATTTCCCGAAATGGCATTGGAATTATTAAAAACTAAGTAAGTATACAAATTGGTTTATTATCAAAGAACATTATACTAACTATAGGATTGTAGAAACTAAAGTGAGCGGAATATTGAAACCAAAGAGTATTAACATAAAATCAATATTAATTTGTATGAAGTACGTTCATTAATTTAATGGAGTTGTAGAACACTTATCTTTTCTCGCAAAAGTCTTAAGTTATTAACCAACCCTGCAATGATAATGAAAACAGTAATATTAAGTACAATAATTTATTACAACACAATTTAAGCAATTGTGATAGTGCTACTATTATTTATTTTTTAAAATTTTTAATTTTCTATCTAAACCTTTTCATTTATCTTCTTTCAATTCCCTATTTTTAGTGTAATGTTCTTTGTTTTCCTCAACATATTGTGTACGATTCCCCGTACAATAATTATAATTGATCGTTTAACACCATAAATTATATTTTGTTCCAATTAGGGGTAACCATGATGACCATGGTAACTATGGTAACCATGATGACCATGGTAACCATGGTAACCATGATACCTATGGATAATTGTGGCTAAAGCCTTAACACATTTGATGAAATCTTTAATCACATAATTCAGGGTATTATAGGATAGGTCATGTTTTATCTTCAGCGAATATTTTGTTTTCAGCGCGTATTTTTTTTACACTTACGCCTATTTTCACCAACGCACCCCCAAATTATCCCTTACTAAATATTCCTAAGCTAAATATTCCCATAAATCAGTCGCTTACCTAAATTCATTTTCACCAAGTTGTCCTGTTGCATAGTTTGATCACCAGAGGGCATAAAAGACATAAAATGGAGTGAGGTAAATTTATAAATTAATATGCACACCTGTTACCAATACATTCAAAATAGTGTTCTTTTCTACTCCACAAAAGTTTTTTTAAGATGTCCTTGTTTTCGTAAAAAAAATCCGCTTTCCCACAATGAAGTGACGATTTAAATAAAATTTGTTTAATTTAGGTGTCACTTACGTATTGGTAAAACCGAAACTAGCACTTTAATTTCTTTACGTGCTCCCTTAAAGTTAGGTGTCGATGGAGAAAATAGGCATTAGCAATTTTTTTTGTAGTTGTAAGAGATATTTTATTTTGTGTTTACTCAAAATCACTAACCTAAAAACGTCCTGTCTTAAACTAACACTAACTAATCGTAATACACTGGTAACTGATAATTGTTAAGAATAAAAAACACACACAGTGTGTGTGTGTTTTTTATTACTATTCTGTTAAATTCACCAACAAGTGAATTTAACGGAAGGAAGATGGATAGGAAAATTAAATATAACTTTTCTGTTTATCACATCCTCTGTATTTAAAGTTAGGCTACGCATCTGCTAATCATTAGCTTGTTGCAGTTGCCAATGGGTAGCGGTCACTCAACATCAGGTCACCTGCTTGCTCGCTTGCCACCTTCTTCCATAAAAAAACACGGCCTAAATTACAAAACATATGGAGATGGCGTGGCGGTCGGCATATGTGACAACGATACCAAAGTCAAAATACCAGTTAGGCTGGGGGTTGCTACATTACCAGTTTTTAATCTGTTCACTTGAATTTACTTGGTTTTTAATTTATAATACTTAAGCAACACGCACAGAAGCGCACTAATATGTACGAGTATTCGTACACAATATAGACTGTTTATACAATGGAATTTAAGCAGTTGATATAATATGTATTTGAATGAAATAAACCGTAAAACATACAAAGTACAAGCATAACTAAAATAAACAAATGTTCGTTTCAACATTTATCCCATTTAGTGGCGTTTCCGTCAGAAAATATGCTCAATATAAATTCAAGGTAATTAGGCCATATTTAAACTAATGGGTTATGTTATGCAGCTTAGCATAAGATTAAATTTCGTATTAAAACTAGCTTTCATACTTTATAACGCTTAAAACCGGGTTGGCCTTAGACATATTTTATGCTTCTGCGTTCCGCCTGACGAGTGAGTTGCCGGAGGCCCCCCTTTGCCTTCCCATCCGAACCTACCATCACGTAATAATAATGATATATCTTATTTTTTTAGAGCAGAACCTATAATTGTGCCTCACTTGGACTATGAACCGGAAAGCTTGCCGGCGATCAAGAGAGCAATAAAGGGCTGCGACGCTGTCATATGGAACACGAAACATCAGCTTACTGGGGAAATACTGGACTTAGCAGGTGCAAACAAAATTAAATAAAGCATTACAAGCTAAAAATCCGATCAGATCAAGCCGTCAAAATTTTCTTAACCCAATAATAAATAACAACCTGTCCAGCAATAAATGTGGAAACTTTGAACGTAACAGCTTTTGCTTGACTTCTTTCGAAGAGGGAACAGACAATCGGGAGTTTTGATAAATTACTCAAGTATTCATTGATGCAAAATAACAATTCATTCATCTTTCAGGTCCCCAATTAAAAGCAATATCCACGATGTCGTCAGGCACAGATCATATAATCCTAGATGACGTGTTCAAACGCGGCCTTCCCCTCGGAAACACGCCGCACGTGCTCGACAATTGCGTCGCAGACATCACCGTCGGCCTTCTGATAGCAGCTGCTAGAAGATTCAAAGAAGGCATTCATGAAATTATGAGGTATAACAAATTCCCAAGAAGGAAAGTTTTCTCAAACCTAGTCTGATAAGAAAAAGATAACTGTTGTTGTAATTAACCGATGATCTAGTAAAACGGCGGGTATTATTTGTATGTGGAAAAATACAGAGGAGTGCAAGTAGGTATGAATAAATAAATGATATTACCGCCACCTATGGAAAGTATAGGTACATAGCAGTTAATTGCGGTAAAATAAGCCAAAACCGCAACTCCAAGATTTGCGCATATTTTGCTTGAGATACGGGAAACAGAAAGAAAAATCCTTGACTCTCTTGAATATCGACCTAATTGTTTGTAAATGATACCTAAATTTTTTGCGACCTTTCGAAAAATAGACCGATGCCGATATTAGTACGTATGGCACCAAATCAAAATCTAAACTTTGAAACCTCACCTCATTTGTTCCGTTTAAATAAGACAATTCTAAAATATTTGCGAAAACCGAATTTATCTCACTTTACATAATCTATCACACAATTTTCACAAAACAACAACATTTACCATGAAAATATAAAATAGTGTAATGGCCGTCTTCTTTAACAATTGATGTTCGTTTACAAAGTTTAGGTGTTGATTTGGACCGGCGTATAATTTGACACTCGGTTGCAGGAAAATTCCACAGCATTGATATTTTGCAAAGTCTGTACAGCTTATACGGTACAGATAAGAATTTTATATCTACCAAACAGTGTTATCATTATGTAAAACAGTGATATGGGATTACAAAATTATAGAAACACGAAGGACAAAGGCATAATAGTTTTAAGTTAATATACATAACAGAACAGAGCCACACAATTGCAATAGTTAGCACGTATTAGCCGGCAGGACGGGGAAGTAAACTACTCATACTGCGTCTCGTTTCATAATAAGTCTCAAGTTAGATGTAACAACTTAGTGCTCTAATAAAGTAGAAGCTCATAATCACCATTCTATGATCAGCTATCTATAAAAATGAATAGTCTAATTCTATCTAATAGTCATTTACCTCGATCCGCCATCTACGTTCAAACCGAAAACATCTTGGAAATAACAAATAAATAAATATAAAATAATAAAAACTGACTTATTTTGTAAGTTCTGATTTGGGTTTGTGAGTGGATTTATTATTATTGATCTCATGTTTTTTTATGTCTAGAATATTTTTTTCTTTGATTTGGAGCATGTTGTGATCGCCTGTTATTAAAATTGCAATTAGTCCACTATTTTTAGTATAAATTTATATACGTTTGTGTGATTGTTAATTTTGTTGGCAACCCTTTCAAATGAAATAATAGTTATTTATTTCTGTCTTATGCGATCTTTAAGAAGAATTACGGACGTATAGAAATTCAGCAATGATTGTTATTTTGCCAGTGGTGAATGGAAGTATGGCGTGCAGTGGTCCCTCGGTCAGGACATTTCCGGCAGTACGGTAGGTGTGGTCGGACTTGGGGGTATCGGCCAAGCGGTAGTGAGGCGGCTGAAAGGCTTCGATGTAGCTCGCTTTGTGTACTTTGGACGTAGTGAAAAGCCTGAAGGTATCTAGTTTTCGTATTACATACATTCATTGGTTTGTTCATTTATTCATTTCTTCATACAAATGTAAAATTGTAAAAAGAAAATAACGAATCTTTTGTTTTTAATTTTTTTTTATTAATTCAATAGTATATCCATTCATTCATTCCTTCGTTAATACATTGTGTTCTGCATTCATTCATACAATCTATCATCCGTTCATTTATTGATTAACTCATTCAACCATCGTTCCTGAATTTGATCAGAAAATTCAAAACATATTTTGATTAGATCAGTCCCTCCATAGATTGAATGTCCACAGCGAAGAGTTTGGGCGCAGAGCGGGTGCCTTTAGACCAGTTGCTGAGGGAGAGCGACTTCGTGCTGCTCTGCTGTCCACTGACCAACGAGACCAAACACCTCATCAACTCCTCTACATTAAAAATCATGAAAAAAAACGCAGTGCTCGTGAATATCGGAAGAGGAGGTAGATTTAGAATTAATTCTTAAAATTTATAGATGTAAAATACCTGTGACCATTTGATCTTATTTATAATGTTTTTATTTTACGCAAATTAGGCTTCATGAGGCTTTTAAAACGAATTTAAAACATAAACTCTCGCTAATCAACTGCTGTAACAATCAACCTTAGTGGGAACTCCGTAAATAAGGTATTATTGTTTATATTATGAAACCTACATTTATGGAGGAACAGCAGGATTCCACATACGTCTATTTTAGAGTCGCTTCAAGTAGATGTGTACCCATGATGGAAGCGAATCTACATACGATCCCCAAAACTATGTTTTAGACAAAAAATGCAAAATACAATTTCTCGAAGATACTTGAGGAAAAAAGAGGAATTGACACAATCTACACTGATGGATCCAAAACGGATCAAGGTACAGGTGCAGGAGTTTTCTCAGACGACTTAAGCATCAGCATACATAGACCATTAGGTGCGTACAACACGGTTTTCCTAGCAGAATGCATTGGTGTGATTGAAGCAGCACAGGCAATAACTGCAAGAAAGGTTAAGGATAGAAATATCTCTATACTATCGGACAGCATGGCGGTGCTACAAGCACTGAGGAGAAGTACAATTACTTCAGCACTTATTTACGAATGCCACCTGCGATTAAATGAGATAGGAGCAGGGAATAACATAACCTTACATTGGATAAAAGGACACAGCGGAGTTATAAGAAACGACGCAGCAGATATACTGGCCCGCAGAGGCTTCAGCAGCTGAGCGATCGGCCCAGAGCCTATCGTTCCCCTACCTCCCACATACACGGATCGCCGGCAACATAAAGGGGTTGCTGGGGTTCTTTGGGGAGCTGGGCTGGCTGGAGAAATCCAGTGTCTTGCCCACACGTAAAATACGCGCTAGCCGTGGAGTTGCGGAAACATAGCCCCCAACTACTAACTATTTATATTATAATAAATTATAATTAACAGGTCTCGTCGATCAAGAAGCGTTATACGATGCGCTCAAACAAGGTCAAATATTTTCTGCGGGCCTCGACGTAGTCACCCCTGAACCGCTTCCCAAAGATCACCCTCTTCTTTCTCTACCAAATTGCTGTAAGTGTATCCAAAAAGAAATTCAAACTTCATTTTCATTTTCAATAATCGGAATACGCTCTTTAAAGACGAATCGATCACGCAATTTCTAAAACTTTGCGTATTAAATGCATTTATTTTACATGTTACATTCTGACAAAGATAAATCTAACTTCGTTTAAAAGTAAACTATTATGACAGTGCTATGTTTAGCTTCTGTGTGCTCATTCCTTTTTGCTACATAATGACTTCATAGATTTAAAAATTTGCCGTTTTATTTTGATTTTTAGTCATAGTGCCACATTTGGGCAGTGCCACAATTGCCACGAGGAATGCAATGGCGACCATATCAGTTAACAACGTATTGCAAGCGCTAGAGGGACAACCAATGATGTATCCAGTATCATAACTAGCTTTAGCAACGTTTGGCGATGTTTGTTATTATCTATTGTTTGTACATATGGTTAGTAAATTATAGTTATTTTTATATGTCACGAGATGTTTAATTTGTTGCTAGTAAAATAAAATTTGTCTTCGTTAAATTATTAAAGCTTTCGTGAGACATTTTTAATAAACTAATTAAAATAACGGCTTAACTCACTTGTGGTCCGATGTATGTACCGACTAGTTTCAAACCCGTTGAATTCCAAATCACACACACGCCCTGAGGAAGGACCCCCAAGAGGTCTGAAACTAGTCGGTACATACACCGGACCACATGTGAGTTAAGCCGTTAATTTATTTTAATGTTTCTTCCTTTTTATTCAACTTGCTGCACAATAATGCATGTTGATAATAAAAAATATCCTTTTTTTACAACAGGAAAATGCGTTGCCGCATACCCCCGCACCGTGGAGGCAGTGGGGGGTTTATGTGTGGCTCGCCTCCACTCCCCCTTCTCGAGTGGAAGGAAGAGTGGAGGAATACACACTAAAAACCTGTTGATGGTCCACTTTGCTCTTTGCGGATGCCGCGGGCGCACTATTCTATTTCTTCCGCGACATCCACAAGTAAAAAATATAATAAAGAATAAAAAATATCCTACGTTAAGTCTACATTTTGCAGTAGCAATAACTAATAGTGAAACAAAGAAACAAGTTCATCCATTAAAATTTCCCTTTCTACTACTTTTTACTATTCTAGTAATGTTGATCTTTAGTTAAAAAAAAACTAGGACAAGAGTTAAAAAGACCCTTAGCCTTAAGTCGAAGGTTATAGAGTATGTCGATCGATTGGGAGGCTACCATAAATCCCTTTAGCCGAAGCCGGCAACAATTTGAACCTCTCATCAGTCGTTTTAATTATACCTAATTTAAAAAAGTGAAACAAGACGTGTGTGTAATAATTACACACACACACATGTTAAAAGCCGATATGTCGACATCAATATGACTAAATGGATTGTCCGTATTTGTTTAATTATAAAGTTTTCCTTCTAAAGTCGTATTGTAAACAATTATAACTTGTAGTTTTGGTTTTTATCCCTGTACTAACAAACACAGTGTTATAATGACAAAGTTTAAAATACAATCGAAATTAGTAAACCATCAGAATATTCAATTTCTTGATTATTTTTTTATGATTCAAAGTAAGTCCCAGGCTGGAAGGTTAGGCCAAATAGGTAGGCAGATTTATAATATTTTTACACCGAATTATTAAGCTATAAAGGTAGATCGGTACTATATTAGCGTACATATTTTCGTTACATTCTAAAGTCACAGGTTTACTAAAAGTGATACTACTTTGAAAATGCAAAAAGTGAACGGCGGTGTATATAAAAATACCACGTTTCTACAAGCTATTTCTGTTTCTCATTTCTGACCAGCGGTCAGTTTTAACCCTGGCCTTGTCCGTATCGGGCGCAACGAACAATCTCTATAGGTTAGCTGATAATTCGCTATCAAAACGATTCGTACGCAAAGATAAAACAATGCCTAAGAAAAATGTTCAGAGTTTACTATTTGTTACGTTTATCACGTCAGTATTTCGTACCGCTTTGTCTGTGGAGGACGCTTTAAACATAAACATGACGAAATCACTCAAGGTTCTTGTCTCGTCTAACGACTACCTCGACAGTGGAATGAAAATTTTAGAAGAACAGTAAGTATCTTTCAGACTTTGTTACATATAACAACGATACAGTAAATTGGTCACCGTATTTAAAAATTTTGTTCTAGGTATTATTAATTCAAGGTTGTATAGTATATTGTACTTTAGTGTCAATTTTGTTTTACAAAAAAATGCACACAAAAACTATATAACAAATCAAAAATGATATTTTAATATTGATTAAATATTTTTTTATAATTGTAAATTACTAAAATAAAGAGGCATATTTAACACATACTATTTTATAGAACAATAATTATAATTTACATTAACAATTTTTATCGCTTACATTTTTAATAAAATCTTAAAGTTAAATAAAAGAATGAAAGCAAGAACTCGAACTTGAGGTGCTCAACTTTTCATTCATTTGACATATGTACTTTATTCTTTGTTTGACGTTAACGCATAGACACAGACAGAACAAAAATCTTTGCGGTCGGAAGACATCGATAAGTTATTTGCTATGGTGTTAATGATTTCATAGTAACTTTTTTTAATCGATTTTTGTTAAAACAAGCGTTAGGGAGCCAAAATATGACAAAGTAATAATTTTATTTAAATACTAGCTGTTGCCCGCGACTTCGTCCGAGTGGAATTCAATATTGATGTGATATGTAAACATATACATATATTTCCTTGAAAAACGTATTGCGGAAACCGTACATTTTTCCAGGATAAAAAGCCTAAGTGCTATTCCAGACTATAATCTATATAAACGTCCAACTAAACATTCGCATTTATGATTTAATGTTTTTTTATCCTCTATTTTTTTTTTGTAATGAAAAGTAGCCTATATCCTTCTCAATACCTTAGGGAATATGTGTACAAAGTTTCATGATGATCAGTTAAGTAATTTACATACATTCACGTTTATAATATTAGTAAGGACTAGCTGTTGCACGCGACTTCGTCAGCGTGGAATTCAATATTGATGTATCTATATGTAAACATATACATATATCGGCTTGAAAAACCTTCCGCGGAAACCGTAGATTTTCCAGGATAAAAACCTAAGTGATGTTGCAGACTATAATCTATCTCTGTGCCAAATTTCGTCCAGATCTGTTCAGCTGGTGTGGAGTTACCTGGTGACAAACGTCCATCCAAACATTCGCATTTATTATATAATAAATTTTTTTACCCTCCGTATTTTTTGTAATAAATACTATCCTATATCCTTCCCAATACCGTAAAGAATATGTGTAGGTACAAAGTTTAATGATGAAAAAATAAAATAAATAACCATTTTATTGCCAGAAAAAAAAACACAAACACAACCTAACGAAGTGCATAACAAAAAAGAGACAGTTATCTTGAATTACGCCCATTTTTTTCCATCGACTAATAGATTTAAGGAGCCCGTAAAGAAATTTAAGTTTCAGTTTAATCACTGCCAAAATGTCACCTAAAATCTTAGGAAGCCCTTAAAAGCTATGGACTCGATATTTGACCTTTTAGAGCTAAGTGACAGTTCAGATGTTGCATTATAATACAGTTGCTTAAATAACTAATCAAATTTTACTTAAATCACCACATACTTTTAGTGAGACGGGATTTTTTAACGCATATGTGACAGCCTTCTTAAAAGATTAAGATTATCCAAGGATACTTTATTATTTATGAGGAGTAAAAAGAATACATTTTGAAAATCCTGATAACAGGTGTGAATTTTAATTTTAAAAATTTACCAAATCCTATTTTTTATTATTTTATGCCATCTAGCGACCTAACGAAGCAACATTTTGTGATAAGTCCCGTCAACCGAGCAGACCAGCCTAAGTGATCATGCCATGAAGTGCCCATGATCAGCTCATTGGACAATATAGATTGAAGGTCAACTTACATTGGCAATTTCAAAATGTCTATTTTTAAATTTGTATTTTCTTTGAACCATTATCATTCTATAGAATATCATATAAAGTAAACTAAAACTTCATCCCAATCAACTAAACAGTCATTTTATAGCATTTTTTCTAAATAAATGTTTAACGTAACGCTTTAAATTGATATAACTTTTTTATTTATGCACTGATATAGATGAAACAAACACGTAACTCACGATTGGAGTTAATTACAATACATTAGTGAAAACCAAATTGGTTAAGCCGTTTCTGAGAGAAGCGCGCACAAACTTACAAACAAAAAATTTAAAAATCGTTGTTTTGAGTTCATTGGTCAATACCCTCTGTAATAGTTTTGATAATTTATTTTCCATGTTTAGACACCGATCAGTTACGATTTTATTATATGTATAAATATAGATAGCTATTGCCCGCGACTTCGTCCGCGTAGAAAAGTTGATGTGGGCATTATTTTTAATAATTTCGGATATTTATTGACCTAATAATACACATATGAACTGCTTTGGTTTACTACAAATAACTTTGTTTTTATTTTTCTACCCATTCCTAAAACACATATATTTTGAAAATTTGATCCATCGCATCCGCGCATGAATATATATATATATATATATATA